>VCII01000087.1:0-27990 GCA_006030095.1 Triplophysa siluroides | reverse complement strand
TACAAAGTGTTTCAACTGTGAAATCTATATAAACTTTCTCTTACATTCATGATCAATGTTTTCAGCTTCCATCCTCAGTTTCCTCCCTGACCGTCTCTCCTCTGATCTCTCAGGTGATGCAGTTGAGGGTTGAGGATCAACACGTATCACCAGCGGTTCAAGCCTTGATGGATGATGGGATTTGACCCTCTCAGCTGCTGAAGCTGGTGAACATGGAGCGACTTGTTTTGGTGGAGGAGATTGAAATTGTGAAATTGTCAAGGTATCGATGCTCAATGGAGAAGCATCTCGGGACTTCTTCCTAGACTTTCTGTGAACTGCAGGACTTGTTCTGATGTCAGTCTGCATCTTCTTCAACTCTCTCTTATGTTCCAATACGTTTACGTGTTGCTCTGAATCTTCTAATCGTTTCTTGGTTTTGAGGAGATGTGTCATCTCCGGCGGTGATAAAGTATAGTATGACTCTTATTTTTCTGTCATTTAATTACAGTTACATCTGATGTAGTTGAAGTTAATACTGTGTAATATATTCAATATTGGAAATGACATCAACACTATAAGTCTAACTTTAAAGATTATGCTTTAATGTATCCTTCTCACATTTGTATACTTTGGTCATTCAATAAGAATAATTGATGTAGTTTTTTTTTATTTTAACAGCATAGTCCCATTCAGATGTAAATCTCCAGGGAGTCCTGGTCAAAATGGCAGGACAAAAAGTTACACATAAAACAACTACAGACACATCAAACAATTAGTTCATACAAGAGATCAAAGAAGTTAATTAAAACATTTACAAGTTTCCCTTTACTTGGTCCATACAATATTTTTAAAAACATTTAGTGAAGGGAGTGGTTCCAACATTAAGATGCTCTGCAGTTCATTCCACAAAAAAGTGCCTTAAAAAAAGGCTGTTTTACCAAGCTCTGTGTATATTCTTGGGATGTAGTAGAACTTGATCAACAAGCAAGCAAATATAATATGTTTGTATGTTAATATTAACATGCCATTTATATAAAAAATATGACAGACCGGTTTAATATATATTTATAAATCACAGTGAAATGTGTAAAGGCGATCCTCATGTTCAAATTTATTTTTGGAAGTCACTGATCCTGAGACTGTGTTAGAGGTTGAAAGTTTAAAATCATTCCTCCTTCTGCTCTCATGACCAGGTTGTAGAGACCACGCACCGGTTTGGGTCCGGGCAGAATTCTGAACCTCGACAGCGTCTGAGCGACCACCACTTTCATTTCTGCCATATCAAAGTTCTGACCGATGCAGTTCCTAGCAGACATACACAGAAGAGACTGATTGGTGAGTCAAGCACAAATGATCTGTCACTCATCTCCCTCCGACATTAACTCGTGCGTGGTAAAACAGAGAGGGTGTATTATAGTGTGAACTGTACCTGGGTCCTGCAGAGAATGGTATTAAAGGTGATCTTTCCTTTCCCTATGTGAATCAAACCGCATGGGGTCAAACACCTGAAGAGAGAGACGGCAGACATCATTCCTGATGTTCTCATTTGTTTCAGTGTCGATGAGAGCGAGTCCTCCCTCTGGATCGCTCCAGATAACAGGATTACGATGAAAACCATAAATACTTATCAAGCACAAGCATCCTACAGATAGAAAAATATGATTAGCATCTGTTTTAAATATTGTTTCTATACTTGTTTAACGGCTTCTTATCTAGACGTCAGCAGCAAAGTCTCTGGATTTGATGTGACATCAGTGAAGTGAAAAGCCTGTGGAATGACAAGGTCTCCTGGAATCTTCATGTCCTGCGAGAAGTATTGGGTCAGAGCCAGAACAAACTCTCCTTAATACACATGGTGGTGAAGGTAAGCTGAGTGAGGTCATCCCTACAGCCAATCAAAATCAAGCATTCATTAACACATGGGTTCCCAAACCTTTCAGCCCGCGACCCCCAAAATAACAGTGCCAGGGACTCGAGACCTCCACTATCCTCGGAAGTGGGTAAAGTATACAAACATTGCGTGTACTGCGCACATGCACTTATTAGGTCTATCCTAACACGCGCAAAATGACAACACAAAAGAACACAGAACACAGTAACATAAAATGATTTTATAGTTATTTCCTCATTATTTTACTTGTTGTTATACATAAACCATGAACTATTATTGCAAGTCACATTTCATCAAACTGATTCGAGTGCTGATGGATGTCCTCTTTATGCAAACGCCGGCCTCTTTTCGTAGCCTACCTGAGGACGATAGGCTTTCTGACTCCTGTGCTTCTCCGCCCTCATCCGCTGGCCTCCCTGCGTTGTCTTTGGTCAATATTAACCAACGTTTCATTTCGACGAATAGAAATATGCTAAACTTAAAGCCTGAAGAAGAATCTGCGTGCACATATGGGAATATGTTTTAAATTGACTTGCGGCACCCAACCTAATGCGGTTGCAAATGTGATGTAATCACCTCAGCGGTCATGATCGAGGGGGAGGAAATTCCAAAGGCTGATGGCTTTTTATTTGCATGGTTTTATTTTTAACTAACTTATATTTTTATGTTACTGAATAAATAAGCTATTCCTAATAATGAAAAAAAAGATTTCTGGAAATCATCTTGCGTTTGTGGTATTAACATTCCACAATTCAGACTGCGCTGTTGTAACGCTTCAGTGAGGGTGATGTCATGCATCTCTCTGTCCTACGGCAGTGATGTGACTTCAGCAGGACAGCGGTCCTGATAGTCCTGATGCATCAACAGATTGTAGAAGATCCAGGAGAGGGCGTTGTTGTGTTGTCGTTCTTTTTTACATTTCTCACCATGATCCCCCAGATCAAATGTAGCAAAGGTCATTCCAGCAAGGGTTAACTCCTCTGATGCTAAAAAAAGCAAAACAAACAGTCAGAGCTTTCATGTGAATTATTAATCGTACAGTTGTGTAATACTGATGATGTCTTACTGGGATATAATGTCGGCACATGTTGTCCTAAAAGATCATCTTTCAGCATGTGCAGAAGTGTTGTTTTTCCAGCATTGTCTAAACCAAGAAACACCAGTTTACAAGACTTCCTGTACAAACCTACAAAAAAAAACACACACACAAATCAACAGCAACACAATATTTTAACTGGACAACTTGACACTGTCTGTCAGGAAATATGCATATGTTTGAATGTGTCTTTGATAACAAATAAACTGCTGCTAAATGTTTGCGCACACTAATGAATATGTGTCACTATTTTTTTCCACACTTTATGTTTTATTTAGTAGTGACTGTCCAACTTTACAATTTTAATTTAAGTAGTTGCAAATGTTCAATCAACATTTGAATGGTAGTGAAAATAAAACACTTAATTTACCTAAAAACTGAAGTATTCCACTAAAGCCTCCGTAGATCCAGTCAAATATAAATTATATTGTAAATTTGTAACCTAATAAAACGAAAATATTGAAGACAATGTCTGTAAAACAGTCATAATTTGCAACATTGACTCATATATAAAGGTTTGTGTTTAAAAATCATGTGACTCACAGATACTGCAAATTCTATGTAAACAAGATTAAATCATACATATTGGAATTCTTTATTATCAGATATCAATGTACCAAAAGCGTACCTCGTGATCATCACTTTATCATGGTACCACAACAGTAGCATTTTGAGAAATGTAAAGTCGTTGACCAGTCAGAGACCAGACGACTTCCAATTAACATTCTACAATGCCATCCATTTAAAAGACGAAGCTGGAATGAACTTATCTATTAATAAGATTTCGAACAGAACGGTTATTGATTTCGTCCTTGACGATCAAAATCCATCTGAACTGTATGAAGACTGTCATGACCATTGAACTTATTTAATCGCAGCTGATTGGCGGAACTGTTTAAAAACAAAGTTTAGGGTGAGTCCTGATCTGCACTACGATCAACTGAATACCATCAATACTAAAACAATGTCATTGTGTTCGTGACAAGACACAGAATTAAAGGTTTGCTCGCCTTTAGGAGAATCTTTATACCACTAGGAATGGCATTAAATAAAGTGATATACTCTTTTATCGAAAACCAAAATCGAACTTCTTAGAATATTCTAAAAAGGAATAAAATAGACCACTATCACCCATCAACTGATTAACAAAAAGATTATTCAAATACCATCTCTCAAAAAATTATGTTTTATTTCTGTAAACAACACTCTGATTATTCCAAAAAAACAACGGTTAGGTGAGAAATTATGTTTATAGATGAGTAACCATGATAATAAAACCTATTGGTGGTTATTTACCAAGTGAATAAGGACACTGTAACAAAAATTCAATACCTCCAATTTGCTTAAAAATAGAGTTAGGGAATAGATTCCATATAGTCAGATTTTTTAATGAACTTTTTCAACCAATTCACATTCATCACATTGTTAAAGAGGGTAAAGTCAATAATTTCCACCCAGACCACCATCACTGGTCTTACTTCTTAGATCATCCTGTTTAATTTTGTGCGATTTAGTTTTTCCATAAAAATAATTCATCAAACGCGACATATGAGGATTTGGGACAATCTTTTACAGGGAAGAGATGTATAATTACAAGTAGCGACGCTACTAACTTAACTACTTTTTCAGTAGCTTAGCTCAACTACAACTACTTTTAAAACAGTGTAGCATTTCCAGTAGTTAATAATGTTTTGAGAAAGTAGCGGTGTAGAGTAGGGGTGGGCGGATCGATCCTGATTGTATCGATACTTCCGATACTGAGGTTGTATCGAAAAGGATCGATCCTAACATAAAAACATCGATACTAATGTATTTTTACTACTGATTTGATTTATTTAGAAATGTAGCTAATAATTTTATAATGAAGAAAAACGTTTTCCCATACACCTAGTTTTGCACACGTTGCTCCTCCCTGCCCTGCTGTGTTTTGTAGCCTCCTATCACGTGACTCAGCAGCGCCAAGCGCAAGCACGCAGTTTTAAGAAATCGTTTTGTTATATATCGTTTTTCTGTTCTGTAAGTCTGTAATTTTTACTATATTCCAGTAATAATTTGGTGCAAAGTTCATGCTTGCAAATTCTATTACAGGAATAAATAACTAAATAAATATATTTATTTGCTTTAAATTATGTCCCGTGTTTTAACATCTACATGATTAATTAGCCTACAGGCACATTAAGAGCACAAATCACAACATATTTTAGTGGTCATGAAAATGTATTCAGATTTAGCATATTAATGATGCATTCATCTGATAAATCGTGACATTTAATCTACAGGAAAGTAAATTTAAGTTCAAGTGAATGCTTCTAAAAGTAAAAAGTATCGGTATCGGCAATACTGGCCCTGCATTTACTTGGTATCGGATCGATACCAAATTTTACAGTATCGCCCACCAGTTTTACAGTATCGCTTTGGTCGGTAGAGCGACCAAAAGCTACATTAAGTTCCGCCTTCATAATTCTGGTCTGCGCCCAATGCTCTGTGCTCAACAATCCTTTCAGTGTGATGTCCTGAACCCCTATCTCCCTTAGCTCATTCCTCATCACCTCCCTCTGTGCTCCATACCTGTTGCATCTTATGACCACATGCTTTACTGACTAATAAATCATTGAGCTTAAGTCACACGAAAAGCAAAGCGGTTCATCCTCACAAGGCGATCATATCTGCGTTTATTCCATTTGAGAGTTTGAGAGACGTTAATGGTCGCTGTGTGAAAAAGCTGTGGAGAATCTTACAGGGCATGAGGGTGAGTGGATGACAGAAATGATAATTAATTATGTTAAATCTTAGTAATCATATTATGTTCTATCAATGAGAAATGTACAAATACACAAATGTGTTTTCAAACAAAGACAAGTTTTATTCATTGCAGACATGTTAAGTTAAAATGTACAGAAATTTTTCTTTGCACACATTAAAGGTTTATTTATATTTAGCACATGTACTTCATTTATTTATTGCACATATACATATTTTTTTTGCACGTATACTTGATTGTTTTGCACATATGTTGCACATAACACTGAAGTTTTCTTTTTTGCACACATGTAGAGAAAAACTATGTATAGGAGGTTTTGGGTTCACGAACAGCAGATGAGGAGCAGGAGGAGGTGTTACAGTAATGAGAGTTATAGAAGCAGTATTGGGATATAGTAGGGGTTGTTCTTATTAACACACAAATGCTTCATTGCTGGACTGTTGAAGTATCTCTCCAGCAGTAACTGTGTTTCTGTTCTTTCTCTAACTTTTCTCATTTTCTTCTCCTGTTGTTCTTTGGTCTTTTTCTCAAGCCAGTGATGAAGAACAAATAATCCTTTTGTTTTGCTGGCATGTTTGGTCTTCTCCGGATCCTTCAGGTGATCTTGTGTATCTCCAGCGAGACCATTAGGACCTGTCTTGATGATGTTTTCATGAGTGTCATTCTCCTTCTGAAGGATTTGTTGTCTGTCAGTGTTGCTCTCTGGATGTGATTTTTTCACAGGTGTCTCCTGCTGCTCTGGAGCTTCTGGCTGGACTTCATCCATTTCACGTTCACTCTCCAGCATCTCCGTGTTCTCCATCCAACTAAATATGGGTTGATTTTTCATCATGGGCTTGGGTCTTCTGTGTGTCTGTCCTTTAGCTCAAATGGAGAGATGAACTTCACCTCAGGCTCATCAGACTCGCTATTATCATTCACGTCCATGAGGATGAGATCAGACCGTGATGAAGGTGCTGACAGTGATATCGCCTCAGTATATTCATATGGGACGTATGGAGATGATCCTAAAGAATGAAGACATTGAGAGAGTCACAATGTTTTTATCTCGACACAATGAACCCTTGTCACATCTGATACACTTTCTCTTACCTTCATGGTCCATTTCCTTGCCATTGTACAGTTTCTTCTCTGATCTTTCACTCTCCAGAATCTCTGTGTTCTCCTCCATCCAACTAAACATCGGTTGTTTTTTCCTCATGGGCTTTGGTCTTCTGTGTATGGTGTCCTTCAGCTCAAATGGAGAGATGATATGCACCTCATCTTCATCTTCAATGTCCACGAGGACCAGTTGTGAAAATAGATCAGACTGTGATGGGACCAGCGGTTCAGGCACTGATGAATCATGGGATTTTACCCTCTCTGCTGTTGAAGCTGGTGTATGTGGAACAGCTGAAATCGCAAAGGAGTTTGGAGAGTGTGTGGTTCATCATCTTGTCATCACATCACTAGAGTTGTCAGGAGTGTCCACCTTCGTCTGTTCAGGATTCGGGTCGGGCGGAGCAGATCGAACTGACAGATGAAACCCAGATGATTATGGAATTTCCACACCCTTGCAAGGAGGTTGACTTATTCATGCTTGATCATCCAGATGGTCTGGGTGAGATGTTGTCACGTGATTTGAGCAGTATTTGCAGCCAAACACTGTCTTGACAGTGGTGTCAACCATCAAGACTTGATGATGGAAAACATCCTGATCAACACGAAGTGGTGAGTTGAGTTTCTGTGTTGCCATAGAATTAGGCCCTCGGTTGTGACCCATTTAACCAAAGTTGTAGCTAATCCAAGCTTTGTGATAGCACACTGTCAACGTTTACAGGGATGGACGACTGATGCTATTATACTGTGACTTGAATGACTTTTGCTTTTGAAATGTTTTCTCACTTCTTGCTTATGTTACAGAGCGAAATGAAGCTGTTGATGATATGGTGTGTGCTTTGGGTCCTTTGCTGCACTAGTGTGTGGCAAGCAGCAGAACATTGACGTTTCATCTGAAGGTAAGAGCACTAACAGAAAAAAGTTTTGTTAAACTCAAGCTTCTGCACAGTCGCTGAGAGTTCTGAGCAACAGCAACTTCCAAGGTTTAATTTGACAGAAAACAGAGAATATTCGTTCTTAACCTTCAAAATATCTTACATATTTCAGTAGCTATTGTTATATTTGACAGTGTGTACTGTATGTGATTATTCAGTGCTTTTGCCCATTCAGAATGCCGTGACTTGATAGATTGGCACGACTGCTTTAAACCAGACAACAACAGGCCAACATTTGAAGATTTTTAATGAATCACGCATGGTTTAAGGAGGGATAAAGGTCAGCTTTTCCATATCCTTTTTCTTTTCAGCTAAGTAAGGATGGCGGTTTTGTCTTTATAATATCTCACTTACTATTTGTCTAACAGTTTAAAATATTTCTTTATACAAAAAATGGATATGTACTTTAGAAAGGGGGTCCTTCGCAATAGGTTCGTCCTTGGCATGACAAGTTTTAAAACCCCTGAATAAGGATGTTTTTTTGTTGCTGCAGTTAATAATAATGTCTATGATTGGTCTTAATTTTTGTATACAACCAGTGTAGATAAACATACAAAAAATGCTTCATGGCGAAGAATTTCTGGTAATCAGTTCATGACACCTGACCATATATACAATCCTTTCGACATAATCCAGCACTGTAAACCTACTTGATAGTCACAGAAATAAAGTTCTGGAACCATCAATAAGGGCTGTAAACTTCTCTCTTGTCATGTTCCTAGTTTCATTCGGTGTTGTAATTCTTCTTATGTTCCCTTGGGTCTTGTAAATATTCCATTGGCTAGAAAAAAATATTAATAAAGCTGATTATTATTATAAGATCTTTAAAAAGCAATGTCATTCTGTACATAAGAAGTATTCAAGTTAATTGTTGCTTAAAGCAGCCATATTAAATGTTTGTCCCGTGTGTGTGTGTGTTGACATTTATATAAGATGCGCCTTGTAGCTGATCGCAAGATCGCTGTTTACATGAACCACTTGAGCAGTACGATCCCGTGCATATGTCTGTGCGAGAAGTGTCAAGGCACAAACTGCCAGATTCAAACCTGCTTCTGTGGCACGGAGGCAGAGGCACGCTAGAAGCGACTGGCCTTAATAAATAGCTTCTCAGGGACATGTTGTGTGTATTTCATGTCACAAACACCAAGATAAAAATGTACAGTTCATAAACGCAGAATAATTTCACCAAATCAATGACGGCACGTTCATCTGATGTGTTCTTACCATAGAAAAATTTAAACGAATATGTGCCTAATGATGGCATATAGCAAACTCTAAATGTGAACATATGGCCCGTCAGTGTGCTTCACTCGTGTTACGGAAGTTCAGCTGTGTTTATTTGTTTGTTAAAATATGAACAGTATTTGTTAAGATTTCTCATTGAACTTATATGAATAAACAACTGGATTTGTATTAAGTAACAGACACAAACATTAATACATGCTGTAAAAAGAGATTTATTGTTAGTTCATATCAGAATGCATTATGTAATGTTTTTAATTTATTGTTCTGATTAACAGAGAAAGATATGTGGATGAATGGTTATAACCAAACAGATCTTGCCCCCATTATAGGAAAAAATACTTCATTTTTTGTTCCGTTGAACACAAAAGAAGACATTTTGAAGAATGTTGGACAGCAAACAATTCTGGGGCTCTTTTGATTACCATTGTATTTTTTCCAAATTTTGTAGTCAATGGGGCCAAAATCTGTCTGGTTATAAGCATTCTTCCAAATATCTTTGTGTTCATCAGAACAAAGAAATGTATACAGATTTGGAACAAATCGAAGGTGAGTAAATGATGACAGAATTTTCATTTTTGGGTGAAGTATTCTTTTAAAATTAATAACAGAAGCGTTAGTTTTGCCTTTTTATATTGGACATAAGTTGGATAATAAAACAAGCAGATTGACCAGGGGCCTGTACCATGAAGCTGGTTTAGGTGGCTAGCCAGCTATGTTTCAGTTTAGTTTGTGCCAACCCTGGGTTTTAGGTACCATGAAAGTAGCTCGGCGTTCGTCGCCATGGTATCTTACGCTGCACGGCTAACCTGCTCCGGGGCAGGTTATGTTCTGGATTCGAGATCTCAGACTGAAAGTTTGACCAATCAGCTGTGAGCAAAGAAACATATAGGTTCCCAGCGGCTGTTCTCTGTTGCAATGGCTTCACCTTTTCTCCCAAATCCTGTGGACATCTCCGCGCAAATTGTTAGACGAGCACTTCGTAGAGAAAGAGTTTTTAGGGACAGACAAAATCCCCTTGACTTTCCTGATAGTTACTTGTACTATTTTCCGCGGAAGGAATGTCTTATCTTTGCGAACTTCTTGAGCCGCACATAACAAATGTGACTCGTCGAAGCCATGCCCTTACTGTACCGCAAATGGTATGTATTGCGTTGCGTTTTTTTGCAAGTGGTACATACTTGTATGTGGTCGGTGATGCAGAGAATCTAGGGAAAAACACGGTCTGTCGAACCATTCGCAAGGTGGTCCTCGCTCTGCAGGGGTACATAAATAGCTTCATTGTGTTCCCTGGACATTTATCCACCATGTCCATAAAAGAGGGCTTTTATAAAATTGCCGGTAAGATATCTTGATAGGGTGACATCACATGAACAAATTTAACCTTTCACGCTCATTTTTTTTGAATGCTCATATTTCACACTCAGAAATCTATTATACAATAGTATGCGGTAGCTACCTGTTAGGAATGGTTTTAAATATATATTTTTCATTCCTATGATAGGATTCCCTAGAGTCATAGGAGCAATAGACTGCACACATGTTGCAATCTCCACAGCTAGGAGAACATGAAGCAGATTATGTGAACAGAAAGTCCTTTCACAGCCATAATGTTCAGGTAGGGCTACTATATAGCCTATGTGAAATTATTTTTATTTGCATTGAGATCAATCTTTAAATAAATAGTAACTAACAGATAGGAGAATTATTTTCTGTACATTTCATCTGCAGATGACTTGTGATCATGAATGCATGATCACAAGCTTGGATTCCAAATGGCCTGGCTCAGTGCATGACTCACGCATTTTCCGTGAGTCTATTTTGTGTCAGCGCTTTGAGGAAGGCAAGTAAAATTTGGAACAGTACACTTTAAAGTTTAAATTTTAATAGCAAAACTTACACTTTTACACTTACAACTTTTCTGTTCTATGACAGGGCTTTTTGATGGCCTGTTGGTAGGAGATAGAGGTTATGCATGCCAGAGGTTTTTGCTAACCCCCTATCCTGACCCTCAGACAGGGCCACAAAACCGCTTCAATGTGGCCCTCAGTAAAACCAGGGTCAAGATCGAGATGACCTTTGGCATCCTAAAGGCACGTTTCAACTGCCTTAGGCGTTTAAGAGTGTCACCAGAGCGGGCATCACAGATAGTGGCTGCATGTGCCATTCTGCACAATATAGCCACTATCAGAAAGGAGCGAGAACCACCACAAAACCAGCTTCTCCCTGATGAAATTGACCCCATCACACTTGCCCACCCAGCTGGCGCAGCTGTCAGAGATGCAATCACAACACAATATTTTACTTAATAAAAGCACACTGACACTGCAGATAGGTCTCAAACTGTTTTTATTGGTCATGTGGAGGAAGAAAGAGAGCAAGAGAAAATTACATTAATAAACAATCAAAGTGTTCATACTAAAGGGTTACTTGGTTCAAAAAAAAAGTTCACATACTGAGATCAGTTTTTTCCAGCTGTTTGATCTCCAATTAAAAAATTTTAATTTGGAGCCTCCTCAGCTCACAGTCCAGCTCCTTCAGTGAACAGTCTAGTTCTAGACTCCTTTTGTAAAGGGCCCTGACCGAGTCTGTTTCCACCTGAAACAATTCCACCACAAACAATCATTACACGTTTTCTGGAGGTTGATCAAATCACAAAAAGTGGCATGACTTTCTACAAACATAGGACTGACTGTAATTTATGTCAAAGGTTTAAAGCATTACCTTGTTCACATTCCTTCTGTAGCCCATTGAGGTAGAGGCTTCAGTTTCTGGGGCAGGTTGTGAAAAATCCTACAGTAAAAGAGATGTGTAAGGGCCAGTCACTTAATTATGACATTCAAATGTGTGCCATAATAAAAAGCCCAGTGCATTCACCTCAGCAACTGTCTCAGAACACACAGACAGAGTGTCTTCATCATTTGGTTCACCCTAATAAATAAAAGGCCAATGTACAGCATAACTGTTATAAAGCAGGTTATGTTCATTGTGTTCTGTCTTCTGCATACTGACCTCTGTGCAGGAGACTGTGTGCATGTGACACTGTATTTCCCTCTACTGCAGAACAGAGTCAGCCATATTTAACTCTTTTTAAAACATTAGTAATGCATTGCACACACATACCCAGTGTCACTTGCTTAGAGGAGCCAGCACCAGGGTCAGACTGTACAGCACTTGCAATCCCATCCATCATCGGCCGCCCCTTATTGTTACTCAGCGCCAACTCCTCCGCCACAGTGTAATCTTGAGGAGGTGGCCCTCCCCCAGTTTTCCTCATTTCACACTTTTTTCTGTTTGCTGCAAACAAGCGTTTGTGACTAAATGTTCACAAAAATAATAAAAGGTTGTGGTAAATACTCACCACTTTGAATTATATTCTTATATTTTGTCTTGATCTGCTGCCAGGAACGTTTTGAGTTGGGGTTGCATCTAAAAATCAATGAATATAAATCTTTCTTAGGATGTAATAGCTTAGCCTATACATTCACATTTTACATACATACGTATGCATGTATGTAGACTATGCATGTATGTATGCATGTATCGACACGAATACACATATTTTCATTTTAGCATTTAATATATTTTTTTTATATAGCCTAATTAATTTTACATTAATTGTTTAACTTACGCATTAACGCAATCAGCAATCTTCCTCCAAGATTGTTCTCTTGCTTTGGCAGCAGATACAGTGTTACTGCGTGCTTGAAAAACACTTCTATATTCTTCATATTTCTGAAGAATAATCTCTTGCTCCTGCGCGGAAAAATATATCGCTCTCGCTCTATCCATATTGAACGCGATTGGTTGTTCAGTGCCGACGTCACTGTTTTATGTGCACGCGCGCGTGTGGAGTAATCATAGCTTAAGGACCAAAGCTTGAGTTGACAGAGAAAGTTCATGAGCTGCGTCATGGTACCAATAAGGCCTGATTGCATCGATTTGGTTTTGTCGACTCAAAACCAATCCTGTAACCCAGAGTTTGTTCAACTACCATCATGGTACAGGCCCCAGGAGACATTCGCAAGCAGGACTTCAAAGGATGCGTCATAGAAGTGTTTAAGAGGTAAGCGCACACACACACAATATCAGTGTATTACTCAGAAGAGCTTTTTTACATCCAATGTTAAAGTCATGGAAGCTGTTATTTGGCCGTTGGTCGTCTTAGAATGTGAGTAGCTGAATTCTTATTACCAGCTGTAGGACTGTGATGAAAGTGAAATAATTAAGCTCGCAGCTCAGTCAAATGTTTACAATCTCTAATAACCAAACACTACTCCAGCGGCTCTTCTTCTTCTCTAAGCAAGGCCTCGCCCCTTATTTGCATATTCCTGTGGGCGGAGGATTTCCAAAACTCCGAATAGTGACATCATGTACCCTTGAAGTAGAGGACTGTAGTCAGATTCCAGCCGTTCTCTGTAGCCCTCGCAAAGCGACACACCACTTCTCTTTTTCCAGATAGAACAGGGATCTCAGAATTTTTGCAGAGAGTCTGTGCAGGTGCGGGGTGGACTGAAACAATAAGTTCTGTTTATGCAAACATTCAAACACTAAACCACTGCACAGGTAAATGATTTAAACAAATGTTTAAAGGAAAAAAAGAGAAGACTCGCTAAACTTACTGAGATACAGATCCATCTCTGGTCTCAGCCATGCAGACCCTGTTTTGTTTGGGTCTTGTCTCCCTAGGAGCGCCTGTATGACTTTGCTGTCAATAAAAACAAAGAGAGATTTACTGCATGTTTGTTACACTTCATTGTTAACAGAGAAATTGCCAGTAGTTATGCCCTTATATATATATCTAACCTGTGATATAATAGCAGCAGAACTCTGTGGATCCACACGTGGAGCGGGTGAGCGCTGGACATTCACTGGCTCTCTCTCAGTGTTCAACGGAGTCACACGTGTAGCAGAGAATGGGGCCGCATTGACTTGTGGGAAGCACTGAATCCTGTAGTGAGCCTGGGCGGGTAACGCTTCCTTCTGTGTCTTAATCTCAGGCTGGACTGAAGCAAATCAACAAAAATAACAATAATGTATTAAAACAAATGCGGATAAAAGAATGTGAAATTGGCAGATGAATTAACTTTCAGATCTTTTCCTCTTTTGAAGGCAGTGGAGGTGTGATGGATGATTATGTACTGAAGTACACACTCCATTTTGGCACTTCCATTTTGAATTGTTCCTGTGAATGAGGAGCGGCACGACTCTTCCATGTGGGCCGGGTAACAGGACGTAACAGCCTCTTCTGATTCCTCTTCTTGAATGTGTTTGTTTGACTTTGCTATAACCACAACAAACAGAGATTTAAAGCAAGTACATTCAACTATTTTAAACTTGAAATTCAACCTAAGTATGATCAGAGCTCTGGTATAAATCTGACCTGTGATGTATCCAAATGTTGATGTTTGACACTTGGACCCTCACACAGAGAAGAATCATCGGGGTCAGGACAAACAGATAAAGGTCTAGAAATACATCAAAAATATTGTTGAACTTTTTTAGCAAACACGGAAGGACAATTACAAGTGAACATGGTTAAACCAAATACTACAAGTGTTTAAGGAATAAAACAAGAAGTTGATGAACTCTCAGTGGTGTGTCGATGTCATTGTTGACACTGCCCTCATCTCTTCACGTCTGTCTGTATGACTTTTCTGTAAATATAACAAACAGAGATAAAACACATTGTAATAAAGTTCAAAGTAGGGAAGGAAGGAGCCGGGAACCGGCGAACATTTAAATAAACTTTAATCAAATAATAACAACTTAAATAAACAGCCGGCAGCCCCTCACGGATGACTGCCGGCAACACAAACATAAATATAAACTTAACATGTCTCCGGGCCCGGTCCTCTCTCCTTCCTCCCGGGTTTCGGCACCAATGTAATAAAGTTCAATGTAGGGAAGGAAGGAGGCGGGAACCGGCAAACATTTAAACAAACTTTAATTAAACAATAACAACGTAAATACACAGCCTCACGGACGACTGCCGGCAACACAAACAATATAAACTTAACATGTGTCCGGGCCCGGTCCTCTCTCGTCGAATATTCTGCCAGCTCGTCCTTTTATGCTTCCGTTCTCCTCCGTCGTAATGCGGAGCCGGTGAGCGCACAGCTGATACCCATTATCACTCACGCCACCGGCCCCGCCTCTTTGTCTGACGGCTCTCGTCCCGCCTTCCTCGCTACACACATGTACATTCAACTTTTTTAACTTGAACCAGGCAGATGTTATGATGAGAGCTCTGATGTAAATCTAACCTGTGATGTAGGAGTGCCACGAAGCCTGTATTTAGCCTGGGCAATAAATACAACAAACAGATTTAATGCACGTCCATTTTACTTGAACTGAAAACTAGTTATGATCAGAGCTCTGTTATAAATCTAACCTGGGAGGGATCAGCAGTAAGACTTGTGTCTGAATCTGAGGACACTCAGACTGGACTGAACCTGGTAAACAAAAACAGTGACAGTGAGGAGCAAAAAATCTAGATTTTACAAATGTGTAAACAGAGGAATGTGAAATTGACAAACAAATGAATTAACTTACGGATGTTCTTCTCATCAGAAGTAGCAGCGGACACAACTCTGGATGTATCCGGGGCAAAGTATGTGCTGTACCTGATGTTGTACATGATGTTGATGATGTTGGAGCTCTATGATGTTTTTCATCAGGCAGGTTTGAAGAATGTCCAGCCTGAGCACGTAACGGCCTCCTCGGTAGCAACATCTCGAACTTCACACTGCGAATGAGCTGTAAATACAACAAACTCAGAATTAATACATGTGTCATAGTAGAACGTGGTTTGATGTAGTAGTTACCATGAGGAATCTGGTAACGTTATAACTCAAACCTGAGAGATGTTACACCGTGAACTCTAGGCAGGTACACTCTGACATGAAGCTCTATAAATACATACAACATATTGTTAAAAAAGGACAAAACATGATTTTTATTTTAACTAAAATGCATAAAGACTTAAGACTGTGTCTATTCAACATTGCTTAAAAATCCAGTTTCTGTTCATAATGTTTACTGAGTGTATGTCTTATGGTACCCTGTATTGGAGGAGTTGATGTTATTCGCTGTCTCAGACATCGGATAAGATCGTTGAGTCATCCTATCTGGACCTGTACATGAAAAAAACATCATAAGAATAACAGCACAAAAGTAAATGATCACAGCATCATATTGTCAAGAAGTGTCAGGTGTGAGAAAAACATATAATGTCAAGAACATAAACAACAGGCTTTCAGGTGAGCTGTACTGTAAAGCAGCTGCAGACAAACAGCCGATGATGATACTGTACACATGTGTACATTGAGTTAAAAATATCTTGACAAGCACAAATATGATGAGCACAAATATCACAAAGTAAAGATCCAACATTAATACATGGAATGAACGATGCTTGCGATTGTGTTTTTATGCGTGTTTCGCTACAGTACACACTCAAATACTTAACCATAGTAGAAACAGGGTATACTTTTAGTGTCGTTGGGACGTTAACTGACTTAAATTTAGATTACATTTCTATCTAAGCATTAAGCAGACGCTTTTACCCAAGAAAATTAGGAAACAAATAAGCGATATATTATGGATTTGAGTGACATAACGTTACTTTCGCGCTCACATGCAGTTCATGTCAAATCCTGATTAATCAAATAAAAACTTTAAGGAAACATATCGCAAACAACGTTACGTACAGTTTTCCACTGTCGAGGGCTCAGAGGATTTTGGAGCAGTGATCCTTACGTTATATCAGAGAAAGACTCAACTGTAAGCCATTCAGAGTGTGACAGCCAAACACTGAAGACTTTACAGCTGAGAAACTCTCGACAAAAGCAGACAAAGTACACGACAAGACTCGATAAACGCTGTGAACTCTCACGAGCACAAATGAAAACGCTGCTCTCGAGCTTATATACTGTGTGACCGTGACGTAACAATGGAAAGCATCTTTTGCAAGCCGGATAGAATAGATGTTATCATGAGACTTGAATCCTTCGCCAATACGAACACGCTGAATCTTGAAGAGAGAAAAATTCAAGACACATGAAAGCGGCACCGTTTTTTTATGTATAATTATTTACTCAAGTAAATGCAAGTTTATGATTTAGACAACAACAATTAACACACCAGGGTAAGATTTAAAAACAAAACATTGAGCCAGGGGTCATATACATACATTACAATATAAGAAAACCCTTGAGCCCTCTCTATTAATTATTATATTGTTATTAATATTATATAAAATTATACTAGATTTTTTAACCTTCCTTTCACCTTTTTGTATGTATCACACTAACTATTGTGGATTATGAAAATAATAATAGAGGTTTAACAGACAAAGGTACGCTTGTGTTAAGAATTTGGCTAGAAAAATAGATGAAATATTTGTCTTGTTAAAAAATGCTATAAAGTTTTTATAGAAATAGATTAATTTTCAGTCACGATTTTGTTTTGCCAAAGAATTAAACATAAAACAAAAGACCTACAATAACTACACACAATAAAGGTTAATTAAAATAAGGTGCAAAATAAATATTATATAATATAATATATCAAATAATTTCATCTATTAGAATTTAAATCTCCAGACTCTCAGTCTTATATTTAAAAGTACACAAATATTTGATCTGAGATCAAAACTGGAGATATTCTCAAAGAGATCTTCTTTAAGCTCAGAAGACAAGTGCTTGCTACGGCCTTGAAGAATATATTATTAACTTTAAGGAGGAGTCTTTTAAAAGTACTACATCCCAAGCAACTTAAAAATAAAGCCATCACTGATTTCATATTTGACAGTAAATTTTTATCATGTTTTTCCTACAATCATTTAGCATTTCCTCTATAATTTATGTTATTATGTTAATACCTTTATGTCACTAGAAGACGAATATTTGTTTTAAAATGATTGAAAACTTCCATCACTACTATATCATCATGTTCAATTGCTCATCCCTAAACAATACAGCATACCCTAAATATTTGTATAAATGAGTTTTAATGTCACATTTAATGAGGAAAGCATCTACTTGATATAAAATATACATAACAATGTTATGTTTGCCCTCATGCTATGAGAGTCAGCAGTAACTTTACCAGTTTGTCTCCTGGGTGTTGGATATACGAATGCTGCTGTCTACTTGTAATGGGTACCCAGTGCTAGGAACGAATTCGGGTCATGAAGTGAGTTTTTATCACTGAGCTAATGAAGATGATAAATAATTGTTGGACCCAGAAGGCAGAAGAGTAAACAGTCAGGAGGCTTATATGATTTGAACAATAAGACTTTACTTGATATCCCAAAAAGTACAACGAAACGGGAGCCGAGCTTCCACCAAAAAGTTCAAGAAACAATAAGCAGGTAACATCCAAAAACTTAGCTTTTTATGTGAGGTTAACAGATCCATCGAAGGCTCAAGACTGAACACAACCGAATAAAAAAGGCAAGTTGAATTAGAACCAAACACAGGTGTCGCTAATAAACATGAGCAGTAACACAAAGTACTCTGTATCAGCTGACGCCACCTAGAGGCTGGGAGACGGGAGACGGGAGAGGCATAACGGTGCAGAAGTGGTGATGCCAACTAACGGTTCGGAGAGTCATTACATGGTAGCGCCTTACACTACTGTGCTTGCCCAAATACAAGAACTTTGTCTGCACCTCCTTGTGAGGAAGGCTTTCTAAAGACACCTTGTAATCCCTCGCGTCCTTTTATGGAATGAAGTCCATAAAAGGATCTACTTTGTCGTCCGCCCGCCATATTGGAACGGTGCAACAGCAAGCTGACTGTGTATGACTATGAAAACATATTTATTGTTGTATAAACTCAAACATAAATGTATATTTAAGAAGCATTTGTTCCGCATAATATTCGTGTTTCTATGCTAATAAACAAAAGCCGAACGTGAAGCCTCCAATCAAACTGGATAAGCAACACGTTCGGCCGCCTCGCGCAGAGCCGCCAACCAGCCCCACAACCACCCCTGGAAGCTCTACGCGAGACAAAGAAAACAATTCGCCGCCTGCTATTTATACTGCTGAGAATGCAGAGTACTTCCAACGACGGTAACCCCTCAGAAATTACAATAACGTTATGATTTTTGAGTCACAGATGGTTCATTATACACATTATTGCCCGAAACACAACTCGGAAAAACGAATATATTACTAAAGGACCAACAAAAACATCGCAAAAACGGCACTGGGAACTGCGTCATTGATCGTTCAAAAGCAACAGCCAATGGCAAGTCTCCAACGGCAGAACTAGCTATCATTCATCATTAATGCATTGTTTGCGGCATATTAGCTAATCAACACATTGCCATTTTAATAACCTGTTTTACACGACCATTCCTGCACCATATACTTCATTCTACTTAACTTAGAACCATTGTCTTCATTAGAAGACTGCCATCTAGTGGTAGCGAAGCAAAATACACTCATTCGTCGATAAACAATGACCGTCTAAAGCCAGAGGGGAGACGTTTTAAGACAAACAAATGCAAAGTGTGTGAAGTAAGGCTTAGCCATGTAAAATATTACTGATAAAAACTTAAATTCACTTCATTAAAAACATCTCTGAAGCGCTCGTTGTGTTGCGCTGTTAAACAGCGCCTGATCTTGTCAGCAGGTGGCACTGTTTCAACAAACGTCATTTATTCACTTAAAGAGGTGGTAAAGACAATTTATTTCTTCTTTCCAATAATGAGCTTACTGTTTCAACCTATCTTTGCAGTTTTGTAGATTTGTGCAAACTTTAATGTATACAGTGTAGTATTTTGTCATCATTGAGTTAAGTGGGATACTTTCCTTTTTAATGTGCACGTGAATTTTTAGCTTTTTAGCTTTAATGTGCACATGCATGGTTTTCCTGTAGCTCAGTGGTAAGAGCAAAGGTTGTGGGTTCGATCCCAGGGGATTGCAAATACCTATGTAAAAAATGTATAAGAAAATGCAAAGTAAGTTGCTTTGTCTGCCAAGTGCATAACTGTAAATGTGAATAAACTTTCGGAACACCTAAGGCTGTTAAACTGGCTCTTGGTAATGAACCATTTTACTTAAACAGATGATTTGCAGATGATATTTTCTAAAAATATATATGCATGCTAATGAGAAAAAAAAAAAAAAAATGAACAATGTATGGGGAAAACTAAAAAATAAAAAGGCATTTATTAGGCCTACTGATGAAGGATATTTTCGAACTGCCAGTCAACTCGAAATTTTACCCATGCGGTTATTGAACTCGTGTTTAACAATCAAAATCCCATCTACTTAAACAAGAGTTATTGTATACGAGGACTTAGAACAGACCTGCTTTGACAATAAGACTCGACCAGTGAGAGACAAGTCTCTTGCTAGCCATGAATTGAACTTTTTCCTAATAATGTCTTTATGGGTTTGAGATTAAGTTCTGCAGGAATATATTTTACTTGAAAGACACCTTTACACCCAAATAATTAATTACATCTTTAATCTGAATTTATACACCATACAAAAAAGTTAAACATAGGGAGGGGGACATGTGTTTTTCAAGTACAAACGAAATTCTAATTAATTTAGAAAAATATGTACAAAACCATAAAGACTTAAATAACAATCATCATTATAAAACGGCGCTGACTTGCGTATTAATGGCTAAATCGGGTGGATTCTTTTTCATTTGGAAGTTTTTTACATGCCTGTAAAGTGTAGGGACAGGTTTGTGACCATATTTTGAAAGTTACACAACCCGTAGAATCTCTTCAATGTTTTGTGTCAGACACGCATTCCACTCTGAGACAACATGCGCTCAGGATCACCTGTTTGTCCACGCAGCATTTGATTGGCTGGAAACTTCAGGCGGCACTGCGCACTCGAACACACCTGCCTGAAGCGTAACGCTGAGATGTATATAATGTAATCAATCATTGAGTTAAATTCACACGAAAAGCGAAGCGGTTCATCCTCACGAGGCGATGATATCTGCGTTTATTCCATTTGAGAGTTTGAGAGACGTTAATGGTCGTTGTGTTGAAAAGCTGTGGAGAATCTTACAGGACATGAGGGTGAGTGGATGACAGAAATGATCATTAATTATGTTAAATCTTAATAATCACATTATGTTCTATCAATGACAAATGTACAAATACACAAATGTGTTTTCAAGTAAAACTAATGACATTTTCTTTGACACATTAAAGGTTTATTGCACAGACTTATTTTTTTGGACATATACTTAATTATGTTTCACATAACACTGATGTTTTTTGTTTGTAAACATGTAGAGAAAAGCTATGTATATGAGCTCTGGGGTTCATGAGCAGCAGACGAGGAGGCAGGAGGAGGTGTTACAGTAATGTGAGTTATAGAAGCAGTATTGGGATATAGTAGGGGTTGTTCTTATTAACACACAAATGCTTCATTGCTGGACTGTTGAAGTATCTCTCACAGGTCTCTTGCTGCTCTGGAGCTTCAGGCTGGACTTCATCCATTTCACTCTCCAGCATCTCCGTGTTCTCCATTCAACTAAACATGGGTTGACTTTTCCTCATGGGCTTCGGTCTTCTGTGTCTGGTGTCCTTCAGCTCAAATGGAGAGATGATATGCGTCTCATCTTCACCTTCAATGTCCACGAGGACCGGTTGTGAAAGGAGATCAGACTGCGATGTGACCAGCGGTTCAGGCACTGATGAATGATGGGATTTAACCCTCTTGGCTGTTGCAGCTGGAGTATGTGGGACCAGCTGATATAAACAAAGGAGATGAAGTGAGTCTTGATGTTTTCAGTTTCATCTTGTCATACATTACTAGACTTTCTCTTACCTTCATATTTTGTCACCTCCGTCTGTTCAGGATTCGGGTCAGGTGGAGCAGATCGATGAAACCCTGATGAATGAAGAGATGGAGAGAGTCTCAATGTTTTACCTCAACATACAAAGTGTTTCAACTGTGAAATCTATATAAACTTTCTCTTACATTCATGATCAATGTTTTCAGCTTCCATCCTCAGTTTCCTCCCTGAACGTCTCTCCTCTGATCTCTCAGGTGATGCAGTTAAGGGTTGAGGATCAACACGTATCACCAGCGGTTCAAGCCTTGGATTGGATGATGGGATTTGACCCTCTCAGCTGCTGAAGCTGGTGAACATGGAGCGACTTGTTTTGGTGGAGGAGATAGTGAAAGTGTCAAGGTATCGATGCTCAATGGAGAAGCATCTCGGGACTTCTTCCTAGACTTTCTGTGAACTGCAGGACTTGTTCTGATGTCAGTCTGCATCTTCTTCAACTCTCTCTTATGTTCCAATACGTTCACGTGTTGCTCTGAATCTTCTAATCGTTTCTTGGTTTTGAGGAGATGTGTCATCACCGGCGGTGATAAAGTATAGTATGACTCTTATTTTTCTGTCATTTAATTACAGTTACATCTGATGTAGTTGAAGTTAATACTGTGTAATATATTCAATATTGGAAATGACATCAACACTATAAGTCTAACTTTAAAGATTATGCTTTAATGTATCCTTCTCACATTTGTATACTTTGGTCATTCAATAAGAATAATTGATGTAGTTATTTTTTTATTTTAACAGCATAGTCCCATTTGGAGGTAAATCTCCAGGGAGTCCTGGTCAAAATGGTTCGATCCCAGCAGCCACCACCAGTGTATCCTTGAGCAAGACACTTTACTCCACGTTGCTCCAGGGGGATTGTCCCTGTAATAAGTGCACTGTAAGTCAAGCGTCTGCCAAAAAAAAAAAATAAAAAAAGTTACACAGAAGGAACAAGATCAAAGAAGTTAATTAAAACATTTACAAGTTTCCCACTTGGTCCATACAATATTTTTAAAAACATTTAGTGAAGGGAGTGGTTCCAACATTAAGATGCTCTGCAGTTCATTCCACAAAAAAGTGCCTTAAAAAAAAAGGCTGTTTTACCAAGCTCTGTGTATATTCTTGTAATGTAGTAGAACTTGATCAACAAGCAAGCAAATATAATATGTTTGTATGTTAATATTAACATGCCATTTATATAAAAAATATGACAGACCGGTTTAATATATATTATATAATGTGTAAATGCGATCCTCATGTTCAAATTTATTTTTGGAAGTCACTGATCCTGAGACTGTGTTAGAGGTTGAAAGTTTAAAATCATTCCTCCTTCTGCTCTCATGACCAGGTTGTAGAGACCACGCACCGGTTTGGGTCCGGGCAGAATTCTGAACCTCGACAGCGTCTGAGCGACCACCACTTTCATTTCTGCCATATCAAAGTTCTGACCGATGCAGTTCCTAGCAGACATACACAGAAGAGACTGATTGGTGAGTCAAGCACAAATGATCTGTCACTCATCTCCCTCCGACATTAACTCGTGCGTGGGTAAAACAGAGGGTGTATTATAGTGTGAACTGTACCTGGGTCCTGCAGAGAATGGTATTAAAGGTGATCTTTCCTTTCCCTATGTGAATCAAACCGCATGGGGTCAAACACCTGAAGAGAGAGACGGCAGACATCATTCCTGATGTTCTCATTTGTTTCAGTGTCGATGAGAGCGAGTCCTCCCTCTGGATCGCTCCAGATAACAGGATTACGATGAAAAAACCATAAATACTTATCAAGCACAAGCATCCTACAGATAGAAAAATATGATTAGCATCTGTTTTAAAATATTGTTTCTATACTTGTTTAACGGCTTCTTATCTAGACGTCAGCAGCGAAGTCTCTGGATTTGATGTGACATCAGTGAAGTGAATAGCCTGTGGAATGACAAGGTCTCCTGGAATCTTCATGTCCTGCGAGAAGTATCGGGTCAGAGCCAGAACAAACTCTCCTTAATACACATGGTGGTGAAGGTAAGCTGAGTGAGGTCATCCCTACAGCCAATCAAAATCAAGCATTCATTAACACATGGGTTCCCAAACCTTTCAGCCCGCGACCCCCAAAATAACAGTGCCAGGGACTCGAGACCTCCACTATCCTCGGAAGTGGGTAAAGTATACAAACATTGCGCGTAACTGCGCACATGCACTTATTAGGTCTATCCCAAACACGCGCAAAATGACAACACAAAAGAACACAGAACACAGTAACATAAAATAATTTTATAGTTATTTCCTCATTGTTTTACTTGTTGTTATACATAAACCATGAACTATTATTGCAGGTCACAGGTCACATTTCATCAAACTGATTCGAGTGCTGATGGATGTCCTCTTTATGCAAACGCCGGCCTCTTTTCGTAGCCTACCTGAGGACGATAGGCTTTCTGACTCCTCTGCTTCTCCGCCCTCATCCGCTGGCCTCCCTGCGTTGTCTTTGGTCAATATTAACCAACGTTTCATTTCGACGAATAGAAATATGCTAAACTTAAAGCCTGAAGAAGAATCTGCGTGCACATATGGGAATATGTTTTAAATTGACTTGCGGCACCTAACCTAATGCGGTTGCAAATGTGATGTAATCACCTCAGCGGTCATGATCGAGGGGGAGGAAATTCCAAAGGCTGATGGCTTTTTATTTGCATGGTTTTATTTTTAACTTAACTTATATTTTTATGTTACTGAATAAATAAGCTATTCCTAATAATGAAAAAAAAGATTTCTGGAAATCATCTTGCGTTTGTGGTATTAACATTCCACAATTCAGACTGCGCTGTTGTAACGCTTCAGTGAGGTGATGTCATGCATCTCTCTGTCCTACGGCAGTGATGTGACTTCAGCAGGACAGCGGTCCTGATGCATCAACAGATTGTAGAAGATCCAGGAGAGGGCGTTGTTGTGTTGTCGTTCTTTTTTACATTTCTCACCATGATCCCCCAGATCAAATGTAGCAAAGGTCATTCCAGCAAGGGTTAACTCCTCTGATGCTAAAAAAGCAAAACAAACAGTCAGAGCTTTCATGTGAATTATTAATCGTACAGTTGTGTAATACTGATGATGTCTTACTGGGATATAATGTCGGCACATGTTGTCCTAAAAGATCATCTTTCAGCATGTGCAGAAGTGTTGTTTTTCCAGCATTGTCTAAACCAAGAAACACCAGTTTACAAGACTTCCTGTACAAACCTACAAAAAAAACACACACAAATCAACAGCAACACAATATTTTAACTGGACAACTTGACACTGTCTGTCAGGAAATATGCATATGTTTGAATGTGTCTTTGATAACAAATAAACTGCTGCTAAATGTTTGCGCACACTAATGAATATGTGTCACTTTTTTTCCACACTTTATGTTTTATTTAGTAGTGACTGTCCAACTTTACAATTTTAATTTAAGTAGTTGCAAATGTTCAATCAACATTTGAATGGTAGTGAAAATAAAACACTTAATTTACCTAAAAACTAAAGTATTCCAATAAAGCATCCGTAGATCCAGTCAAATATAAATTATATTGCAAATTTGTAGCTTAATAAAACGAAAATATTGAAGACAATGTTTGTAAAACAGTCATAATTTGCAACATTGACTCATATATATATATAAAGGTTTGTGTTAAAAAATCATGTGACTCACAGATACTGCAAATTCTATGTAAACAAGATTCTTAAAAAAAAATTATCAGATATCAATGTACCAAAAGCGTACCTCGTGATCATCACTTTATCATGGTACCACAACAGTAGCATTGAGAAATGTAAAGTCGTTGTCAGACGACCAGAAACTTTTTTTGTTGAGAACTTGAACTTATCTATTAATTTCGAACAGAACGGTTATTGATTTCGTCCTTGACGATCAAAATCCCATCTGAAACAGAGTTATTGTATGAAGACACAGAATTAAAGGTTTGCTCGCCTTTCAGGAGAATCTTTATACCACTAGGAATGGCATTAAATAAAGTGATATACTCTTTTATCGAGAGAATAGCTTAGAATATTCTAAAAAGGAATAAAATAGACCACTATCACCCATCAACTGATTAACAAAAAGATTTTATTCAAATACCATCTCTCAAAAAATTATGTTTTATTTCTGTAAACAACACTCTGATTATTCCAAATAAAACAACGGTTAGGTGAGAAATTATGTTTATAGATGAGTAACCATGATAATAAAACCTATTGGTGGTTATTTACAAGTGAATAAGGACACTGTTACAAAAATTCAATACCTCCAATTTGCTTAAAAATAGAGTTAGGGAATAGATTCCATATAGTCAGATTTTTTAATGAACTTTTTCAACCAATTCACATTCATCACATTGTTAAAGAGGGTAAAGTCAATAATTCCCACCCAGACCACCATCACTGGTCTTACTTCTTAGATCATCCTCTTTAATTTTGTGCGATTTAGTTTTTCCATGTCAAAATAATTCATCAAACGCGACATATGAGGATTTGGGACAATCTTTTACAGGGAAGAGATGTAGCTAATTACAAGTAGCGACGCTACTAACTTAACTACTTTTTTCAGTAGCTTAGCTCAACTACAACTACTTTTAAAACAGTGTAGCATTTCCAGTAGTTTATAATGTTTTGAGAAAGCAGCGGCGTAGAGTAGGGGTGGGCGGATCGATCCTGATTGTATCGATACTTCCGATACTGAGGTTGTATCGAAAAGGATCGATCCTAACATAAAAACATCGATACTAATGTATTTTTACTACTGATTTGATTTATTTACAAATGTAGCTAATAATTTTATAATGAAGAAAAACGTTTTCCCATACACCTAGTTTTGCACACGTTGCTCCTCCCTGCCCTGCTGTGTTTTGTAGCCTCCTATCATGTGACTCAGCAGCGCCAAGCGCAAGCACGCAGTTTTAAGAAATTGTTTTGTTATATATCGTTTTTCTGTTCTGTAAGTCTGTAATTTTTACTATATTTCCAGTAAAATTTGGTGCAAAGTTCATGCTTGCAAATTCTATTACAGGAATAAATAACTAAATAAATATATTATTTGCTTTAAATTATGTCCCGTGTTTTAAACATCTACATGATTAATTAGCCTACAGGCACATTAAGAGCCCAAATCACAACATATTTTAGTGGTCATGAAAATGTATTCAGATTTAGCATATTAATGATGCATTCATCTGATAAATCATGACATTTCATCTACAGGAAAGTTAATTTAAGTTCAAGTGAATGCTTCTAAAAGTAAAAAGTATCGGTATCGGTATCGGCAATACTGGCCCTGCATTTACTTGGTATCGGATCGATACCAAATTTTACAGTATCGCCCACCACTAGGTAGAGCGACCAAAAGCTACATTAAGTTCCGCCTTCAGAATTCTGGTCTGCGCCCAATGCTCTGTGCTCAACAATCCTTTCAGTGTGATGTCCTGAACCCCTATCTCCCTTAGCTCATTCCTCATCACCTGCCTCTGTGCTCCATACCTGTTGCATCTTATCACCAACACGCTCTACTGACTAATCAATCATTGAGCTTAAGTCAGACGAAAAGCAAAGCGGTTCATCCTCACGAGGCGATGAAATCTGCGTTTATTCCATTTGAATTATTAAAAGGGCATGAGGGTGAGTGGATGACAGAAATGATAATTAATTATGTTTCTATCATAATTATGTTCTATCAATGACAAATGTACAAATACACAAATGTGTTTTCAAACAAAGACAAGTTTATTCATTGCAGACATGTTAAGTTAAAATGTACAGAAATTTTTCTTTGCACACATTAAAGGTTTATTTATATTTAGCACATGTACTTCATTTATTTATTGCACATATACATTTTTTTGCACGTATACTTGATTGTTTTGCACATATGTTGCACATAACACTGACGTTTCTTTTTTGCACACATGTAGAGAAAAACTATGTATAGGAGGTTTTGGGTTCACGAACAGCAGATGAGGAGCAGGAGGAGGTGTTACAGTAATGAGAGTTTAGAAGCAGTATTGGGATATAGTAGGGGTGTTCTTATTAACACACAAATGCTTCATTGCTGGACTGTTGAAGTATCTCTCCAGCAGTAACTGTGTTTCTGTTTTTCTCTAAATTTCTCATTCTTAGCCCGTGGTTTTTGTC
>VCII01000086.1:615000-854793 GCA_006030095.1 Triplophysa siluroides | reverse complement strand
TCAGCGGATGCTTTTCCACCAAATAAATGAAGCCTTTGAAAAATAATGTGATGGGAGGGTGTTTAACAACAGAAACATCAGAAAAAAACCTTTGCACAACCTTTTGAAACCAATTCTTCACCTTGAATATGTCGTTGATTTGTTTTTTATTTAGTGTGTAATATCATAACAGGTGATGGAGGTTCAAGACACCCTCGTGCATTTCTATATATCAATCATTTTGTTAGCTAGACTTGATGTGAAACTCAAGGACGCGAGATTTGACACTCTTGTAAGAAATTGACAGTCCTGTGTTCTGTCAGGTTTGATTCAAACATCGCTGTTAAAGTAAATGTGCTGATGTAGCTCGTGTGTGTTGTGCTTGCGTTCTGTAACAGGTGCAGAATGATTTCTGAGACGGAACCGAGCGTGTCGTATCACGGCTCTCCTCGCGAGCACACGCGCAAACACGCGTTTATTGAAGCTCCATCAATTTGGTTGCGTCTCAAGTGCTGCTGGCTCTCGGACACGGTCATGCACATCAGCAAATGAGCCGCGGGAGTTTGGGAGTTTGACAATCTATCTAAAGCAGAAGTGTGCGCGTGCGTGCGTGCGTGTGTGCGAGCGTGTGAGAGAGAGAGAGAGAGAGAGTTCAGGGTCACTCCAATTACAGAGAGCTTGTCAGCCCTGCGAGGCAGCTGTAGGCCTACAGGAGAAGTCTGCATATAGTTTCACACTCGGAGTGTGTGTGCGCGTGTGTGTAGGTGTGTGTGTGTGTGTGTGTTTTGCCCTTAAGGAAGAGCTGATGAGCCACTACTGCTGTTGAAGCACCTGCTGGAGGCGGAGCTAACTCACTGGTACCCGCCCACTCCATCCACATATCACCACACCTGTTACCACAGTCACTGAAACTCCTCATTGCAGGTAAAAACATGTTTAAAGAGATACTTCGCCCAAAAATGAGAATTCTTTCATCATTTATTCATCCTCGTGTCACGTCAATCCTGTATGACTTTCGTTTTTTCATAAAACAGAAGAAGATATTTTGAAGAATGTCGATAACCAAACAACACTGAACCACATTGACTTCCGTTGTATGAACATACTGAGACATTTCTCAAAATATCTTCTTTTGTGTTGAACTGAAAATAGAGTTTTGAGCCACACAAGGGTGAATCAATAATAACCAAACGTTTGTTACTAAAACAGAGCTTTAATGTAGTCTGGGATGTATTGAATGGTTAGAAGTATTTATTTTAATACAGAGATACAAAAAAATAAAAACACAGATTATTGCTGTTGTCAGGGAACGTTTAGTTTCGTAAATTTAAGCTTTAAAATTCAAAATTAAAAAACAGTATAAATAGCCTTAAAAGGGTCTCTATCTGGAGTTGAGATGCACACACACACACTGCAGGTGTTATCGAGATAAAAATGGTCCATGTCATGGCACACAAGTTCCTCAGGCCGTGACTGGTAAAAAGCTTTTTGGAGTGTAAAGGATACAGAGTAAATCCCCCTCGGCGCTCTCGGGACACAGTAAATATCTCTGGTTCCGTTTGACTTGTTTCATTCTCCGCCGTGTCTCGCTCTTCCTTCAGGGCTCTTGTGTGGAGGTCCATCATGTTTTTCCTTGACCAAGCAAGACGCACTTACCCAAGCGTGAGACGGGAGAGGGGTCCGGGGGTCTGGACACAGCCAACATCTGACACAACACCAGCCCTCGCTCAGTTCCAAGCGTCTTCTTCATCTCTCCGGTCTCTGTCGGAGCGCGGCGTCCCCATGGCCTCGGGTTATGGTAAAGCAAACACGTTCATGAATCTGTGCTGAAGTGATTGTCTCTCCTGCAGGACGAGCGGTGCTTGTGTGGTTTAGAACTCATATTTCATCCGTAAATGATCTTTATGTGTGAATGTTGAGAACGAAACTTTATTAATCCCTGAAGGGGTATAAAGGCGTTACAGCACCTAAGATAAGAAATGCAGGCGTGAGAAATGAAACATACAGTCAATAAAACAACACAGAAAGACAGATGATAGACACATGAAACACAGACATATAGTTACAGTATATGAACATATCTGATGCATGCATGCTTAAAGGTTTTGCATTACAATTATTTCTGTAAACACATAGGCATGTTTGTGCGAGAGAGAGTGTTTGTCTATAAGAGAGTGTGTGAGTGAGAGAGAGAGAGAGAGTGTACATCCACGAGTGTGTGCGTGTGTATGAGTGCATAATGTGTGTGAGTGAGCGAGTGAGAGAGAGAGAGAAAGAGAGAGAGTGTGTGCATCCACGAGTGTGTGTGAGAGAGAGAGAGAGAGAGAGAGAGTGTACATACATGAGTGTGTGTGTGTTTGTTTGTTTGTTTGTGTGCGTGTGTATATGAGAGACAGAGAGAGAGAGTCCAATAGTGTGTGTGTGCAAGAGAGCTGGTGTGTGTGCTGGAGCATGTGAGTGTGTATGAGTCCAATAGTGTGTGTATGTGCATGGGTGTGTGTGAGAGAGAGTGCACAAGAGAGTGTGTGTGTGTGTCAGAGATTAAGTGCATGAGAGAGAGAGAGAGATGTGTGTCTGTTTGCAGTCATCATCTCAGAATGAACATTAAAACACACAGTTTGAGTTTGTGTTGTGTGTTTGTATGGCCCACTCACTCATTTTTAATTCATAAGCCATTTCCTAGTAGTTGTGTTTTGGTTTCCTCGTAGCTCTTAGTGAGGAGAGCTCTGGGTCCGGCTGAGAGTTCTTTCTGTTCTAAAGCGCCGCGCACAGAACCTCCGAAAGCAGCTGAACCAGCATCAAATATTTACACAAATCATTTTGGAGGGGTTGTTTTAAGACCCGATGTGAGCACAGAGAGACCCAGAAGTGCAAGATTTCCCTTTCTCTGTCACATCCAACACTGAGTGTGCAAAATCAAACGCAATCAGCTGGACAACAGATCATGACCGTGTGTGTGTGTGTGTGTGTGTGTGTGTGTGTGTTAATGAAAAGCTGTTTCCGGAGCTACAGCGTCACACTTGCTGTCTAAGCTTTTCATTTTCTCTGCACCTTCTGCTGAAATCATAACATGCAACTCAACAGAAGGGATGATTGCTCTGTTCAACACACACACACACACACGCACACACACACACACACACACAGCTCCAAACCGGATGCATATCAGTGGCAATTGCTGAGCAAAAAGCTGAGATGCTTTTGTAGATGGCGAGTGAATCTGAAGCAGTTGTGCTTTAAAACGCATGATTATCAAACAGGTCTTGTGCTGCAGTTTCATTATTTCAGTCTGACATCACGGTTACATGTGAAGCGTCCCGTCCCGTCCCCTCACACGCCTCTGAGGTCTGGCCTTTAGCGTTCAGGAGAAATCCATCTTCTTAATATGTCTGCAGGTGCCAGAGGACTTGTGACAGGAGTGTTCGGTCAGGGAAATAATCAGTCACGTAGAGAATGAATTCACAGCGCTGGGTTAAATTCTCTCTCTCTCTTCGGTCAGGAGGGATCGAGCCGGATCAGAGATAATGGCCCTGTCTGGACCCGCTTCAGTCCGGATGACACTTTCAGATACCTGCGGCAGTCACGCCTGGAAGATCTCATTCCCCCCGAGCTCCTGCTTTCTCCTTCCATCTCTTTATCGCCCTGGAAATTTCTCTCTCGATTTGCTTTTCCAAAAGAAAAGAGAGCTTGTTCAGCTGTGGCGAGGCCTAAATCACCAAAGAAATAGACCACCAAAATATACATTCAGAAACAGAAATAGACCACCAAAATATTTTTTCGTGACACACAGATGAATGTTAAGGGCCAAACATGATCTCTCTCTATATCTCTCTCTGTATCTCTCTCTCTCTCTCTCTCTCTCTCTCTCTCTCTCTTCTCTGTCTCTCCTCATCTCTCTCTCTCTCTCACTCCCTCTCTCTCTCTCTCTCTCTCTCGGTCTGTCTGTCTCCAGCGGTTGGAGTTGTTCATTTGGTGATGCTGGTGATGGAGGTCTAGGAGGCTAATAGCTTTCCCAGGTAAATAAATCCCTATAGTTCATAATGAGCTATTAGCATGCGTGTCAAGTGTTTGCTCTGAGCGCGGGTCGCGTGTGTCTCATATTTACATCATAGAGGTTTTCACTGTTAGCGCTCGAGAGTTTTCTTCATGAGGTGAGTTTATTTAATGCTCTAATCTCAAACTCTGTTGCTAGTTTCTCTCAGGGCTGAAGATCTGACACCAGTCCAACCACAGAGAAGAGTGAACTGGAAACCCATGTCTCTAACAACAGCATCAGGTGTTTGCAGATAACAAGACGTGTGTGAGATTCACATCGCTCAAAACAAACACTTCTGTGTGACAGACTCTTAAAGCATCTCTCTCTCTCTCTCGGGATCTCATCTGTCAGCGCTGGCGGAAGAGATTAAACCTTTGTCTTATTTAAAACTGGTGGATTTTCAGATTGCCTAATTACTCAAAACCATCTCTGTGCCATTAACAGCGCTGGCAGCTTCCCAGAATCCCGACGGGAGATAGATGCTCATCGACTTTCCCATTCACATTTACCTTTGTCTTTTTGGCAGATGGTTTTAAAGCAAAGCAACTTAAGAGAACGCGCATTTGTTGTGTTAATGGCAGAAAGCCAAAGATACGAATCAATTGTTGAATGTTACTCGAACCGAAGCCCTGTTAATACAGAGCAGAAATAAAAGACAATCGGAGATCAGATCCGATGAGGAATCTTTGAACTTCTATGGAAATATTTTGATTGTAATTGTGCAGATGGGAGTACAGTGTATGAAATTGTTGAGAGATCCTCTCCACTTTGGATAAAAACATCTGCTGGATGAACAAATGTAAAAGTACACTGTTTTCCCGTCCAAAGACTGCAATTTTGCTCAATTTTACTGGTTTATTTATAGATTTATAGCATATTTTTGAAATACAGTCAAAAGCTGTCAAATTACATAAAAACAGGAAAACTACGTCATTTTTGACGTAGTCTGTTTTTAAAATACAGTCAAAAACATTGACCTACGGAAAAACAGGAAAACCATATGATTTTACGGAAGAATACAAATATTTTTACAGGATATTTCTGGCGCCCCAGCCGCCGTTTTTTTACGGGATGTTTTTACAGTATATTTTTGAAATTCTATCGAAAACGTCAAATTACAAAAAAAACTTAAACTTACAAGAAAAACCTTTACAGTGAAAAAAAATGTTTTACGGAATGTCTGGCGCCTCAGAAAAATCTGAGATGAAATAATAATCCAAAGTCTCTTATTTATTTGCCGTTCGTGTATTTTCTGTCCTGTGTGCAGGGAAGATGGACTTGATTTCCAGAATCTTTACCTGAATGGAGTCGAGCTGCTCCTCTCAAAGCCAACGGTTGTTCAGCGTTTGAACCAATTACCTCCGGTAAGCAGCCATGAAGCACCGCAGCACGCTGAGGTCAAGAATCATCATGATTCGTGTTTTTAACCGTTATCATGTGTGTTGCTGTGTGTCAAAAGTGTTCCTGATACACGCCGTGTGTTCTGCTGCTGATGTCAAACATCTCTGAGGTCAGCAGAAACGCTTCTGTGACTGAATGAAGCATGTTTGGGATCGGCGGCTTCAAGTGGGGCATTTCAGCTCTTGAAATCCCCTCTCACAAACAGTCCATTAAGAAAAAAGTGCTAGTAAATCAAGGCGGAGAATGAAGACACCGACAGTCAGCAGAGCAGAACTGCTTTCATTTATATCTGAGCTTCGTGACGGGGAAACAGAAGCGCCGGCGCTCTGCTCTTCAACTCTACAGAAAGAGGTGATTGATTTGAGTCAGGAGGTGTGCTAAACACACACACACACACACGCACGCACACACACACGCATGCACACCGCATGGCAAACGGCCATCTGACACTTCATGTTAGACAGAGAGAGAGAGAGAGTTTCAATCGGCTCCCTAGTTTAGTAAGCACACTGTGTAGGGAGCCACATTAAAGTGCAGTGAAGTCTTAGCTCCCTAGATAGGAATGGAAATAATAAAAAATTTTCAGATTCTGGTTCCAGATTGTGTGTAACACATGAATGTCGTGTTACATTTATTCAGTTCAGTTTAATTCTTACACAATTTGCATCGCATCAACAAAAGATAAACCCTAAAAAGATGTTATGACAGTGAACACATTTCTTCTTACTCTTTGATTTGAAATATCATAAAAGGTTCCTATCGTTTTTTCTCCGTCTGTAAAGTTGCAAGCGTTTGCTGTCCATGCGTTGAGGTTGCATGTTTGGTATTGAAATGAGACGCAGCCCAAATAGTTTTCAGCTTTGTGATTCTCATGATCTAGTGTCACGCACACGAGAGGGGTTTTGTCTTAAAGAGACAGCGTCCCTCTGTCCTTTGGAGGATGCTGTACGTGCAGTGCCCTGAAAGCTGATTAATTGGCTTGTCAGCTCAGTATTTTTATCCCGTTCCCCAGACGAGCGCCAACGCAGCGTCCTTCCCCGTGCCCTCGTGCGTCCTACACCGCGGTCAGGTGCTTGTAAAGAATCCCCCTGCGCTTCGAGACGCCTTCTGATTGGCTGAAACACCAGAGTCCCCCGGTCGGCCCGTAACCCTCTAGCACACGAGGGGTCACGTCGGAACAACCGGTGCGCGTGCAGCCGAGCACCTGAGAGAATGCAGGAGCGCGCTGAGAAATGCACCAGATGCAACATTTCTGCAAAGCGTCTCCATGAAGCCCGCAGGGCTCCCGCACCAGAGGAAAATCCTCGGAAAAACCTCCAGCAGCAAACTGCGGAGGAGGCGGCGTAACCTAGTGAGTCTTCCAACCAAATGAAATAAAGCAAACTCACTGTTATGGATGGAAACACTTTCTACAATCTATTTCTAATTTATCTTTATTGCAGCCTCGGCCCCGAAGGCAATTCTGTGTTTCGTGCGACATGAAAGCCGAGCAAAAACACAATTCTGCTTTCACTAATAATAACAAATTATCTTCCGGGGCTCAGAAGAGCAGGAAAAGAGTCTGTTTTAGTAAAACAATCCCACAGCGAATCCGGCTCATTTACTGATTTCAATGCAACCGTCATAACGGCAGAAAGAGAGGAGATTTTATTCCTCAGTCATTCATACGTCTGCTGAAAAAGCATAACAATGCGCTGGATTGTTTTTAATAAAAGAAATATTGGTTTCTGTGTGTGTTCTATGTGTAGCACAGTTTTGTTTCACAGCCCCGAGCAGAGGATGACACGATGCAAAGATCGTGGGCAGCGTTTGAAATGAAATACTGGATATTGTGCGATATTTGGAGTGTTTGTTTTAGTTTGTGAAACGGTGAAAGCAGCTTAAACAGAAGCGAGTCGTTCTGTGAGCGCAACACAAAAACAAGATATTTTGAGAAATGTGGTGAACAATGTGAGGTTTGGCTTTTTCAAAATACCTTCTGTTGGAAAATAAAGTCATGCGGGTTTTCAGGAAACTGGGAGCACAATCATTTAATGTCAGCTAACTTGAATGTAATCATTTTTCAGTCAAACTTTTTGGGTGTAAGGTCTCTTTGTTTATCTCTAAATCCTTTTACAAGTTTATTAATATAACGGACAAAATGGTCTTTCCTTTGGATTGTGATGCTGGTTCATTGGAAATAGATAATATACTTAAAATTCTTATTCTACTTGGAAAATACCACATACATAAAGCAACGTTTTTGTCAATTGCACCAAATGGTAGATTGTTTTCCATAAGGATTTTTATGATTCGTTAATATTAAGACGGAACAAAAGCAAAGCTGTTAAGACATCTCGGATACTAGATACAAGTTTTAGATGCATAACTTCTTGTTTTGGTTATTTGCAGTTGTGCAGTTATGTACTGCATTTGTACTATTACATATTGTAATTTCCCCTTTTGATGAAAATAAAAGTTTTTGCGGAAACATGCAAAATGTGTGTGTGTGCATGTGTGTGTGTGCATGTGTGTGCATGTGTGTGCATGTGTGTGTGTGCAGGGGCGGAGTGACCGGTAGGGCATTCTTTCAAAGTCCAGAACGGCTGTCCCACCGACGGCCTCTGGCCGTGACCGGGGCGGACGTATTATAAAAGCGAATGCACGCTACGTGAAGGCATTATACGAGTCGGACACGTATGCATGTAACGCACACGTTACATACAACTCCCACCCCAACCCCTCCCCTCGTCGACAGAATTTGTGGAAGGCCGATGTGGGCCGAATAATCCAGGGCCGATTTTGCTTCCCAGTCCACCCCTGCGTGCGTGTGTGTGTGTGTGTGTGTAATGACGCCGGGGTGCTGATGGGAATGCGGGAGTGGAAATTGTTCTCCTAAGCATGTATCTGTCCTATTCAATTACACTGCAATCTCTCTCGTTCTCTCTCTCTTTCTAAGAGGAACACACCCATGAACACAAGCTTTTAAATAATGATTAAGTTATGTTCCAGAACTGTTGGCTGTGTTTTTAAAAGCTCTTCCTCACTGAAACATTTATAACTCTTTGTACAGATCTGCCGGCCTGTTTGGATGCACCGGTGAGATTTCTGACCTGCGTTCGTCGGCTGTGGATCAGGTTAGATGAGACAGGGTTTACAGATCGTTTTGTTGTCCATGATGATTTATTATGATTATAATGTTTCCACCCTTTTGCATTTGACAACAAAATATCAAACCCGGATATTACGGTGACGATTTCCTTGCTGTGATGATTTTTAGGTGTGATTTATAGTGTCCAAAAACTTTTTGCAGTAATTGCCGTGCTAACATAAACCTCATCGACGGCCAGTTTTTGTACGCGTGGCCAGTTTGTGTTGTGTTAATGCAGTTCTGATTGTGTTTGTGAGTAATGAGCATCGCTGTGTGTAAGCTCTCACCTGCATGGCTATATAAGGATGACGTTACGTAACCCAGTTTTAGCTTGCACACAAATTTTCTTTGCCTCCGAGGGATGTCAGCAGAAAATATTCTGGGTCATCTGCGCTGCGACCGCACGTTCCCATGATGCATTGTGCAGCAGCGGCTGTGTCAGAGTCAGCTGAGCGGGCTGTGCGTGTTTCTGCTCGACTGCGCTCGTCTGCACCGTTTGCATCCGCAGCCATGCATGAGCTGCGCTCTGACAATATAAATCACAAACACACGGTCTCTTTAATGTCTCCGTTGTTTCCATCAGACAGTGATGAGATTCAGCTGAGCTCATGGAGAGGCTCACGTGTGTCCTCTGGAGTTTCGATTGAGATCTCAACAGCTCCAGATCAACTCCACGTTGAATCTCACAAGGATCTCCAGGTCATATTTTATAAAGAAAAAAGAAACATTTTGCATTAAGAAATAAGGCAATCCTGTAATCCCTTTCTTTACCGTTTACTGTTTAGAAGTTTTTACTTCTGAGGATTTGTTTTCTGAGCCTCATTGCTGACTGTCATTATATTGTCATTACTTGACAACAATATTTTCTGTTTTATTTTGGTAAATAATTTGAGAATACATTAGGGACAATATGTAAAAATGTCTCTTTCCAAACAGTGCAATGCTTTTAATACAAAACATAATTTTAGATTAATTAATTTTAATTTTAAAGGATAAATTTAATTACATTTTTGTTTGATGTTTTAGCTAACATGAACATGAACAATAAATTTACATCACTTTTTGTTTATGTTTGTTAATACAAAGGATGTAACGATATGACAATCTCACGGTACGATAATACCTCGGTGTAACGTCTGCGGTTCAGTATTTATTGCGATATTTAAAAAGACAAATGAAGACTTGAAAAAAGTGTGTGTGATAAAGAGTTATTGAACATTGCAATGATGTGCAAGTGAACCATGCCCTGTCCTCTTTTCTGTACCCTCGAATCATAACTGTTTTTTTGAGGTGTGAGGTATATTATGAGATAGGTCAACTGACATTAAACTCCCTATTATAAAATAAAAAATACATACAAATATTTGTACCTCTTGACAAAGGTAATATCTATTATATTGTTTAACATTCTCTATGTGAATGACCCAGAAGACCATCATTTCATACAGTCAAGTGACCATGTACACATTTACATTTATTCATTTGACCAAGATAATATTGAGACAATATTGCTATTGCGACACCATGAAATTGATGATACATTGTTCCTTAGTTAATACAAATCTAATTGTCCGTCGTTGTTTATTGTGCATTAATTAATGTTAGATAAACTGATTTAGAATAGATATCAGATCAGTAATATTAATATTAACATTAACATGATATAAGATTTATAAATTCTGTAGAAGTAAAGTACAACATACAGGACACCTTGAAGCAAAGATATTAAAATGAACAAGATGCATCACTGCCATTGAAATGAATGGGGAGGAACGAAACGCTCAGCTATGCGCATGCTTAGTTTCTAAAGCAACATAGAAAATGATGTTTCTTAAGTGCAATTTGATCATTGGGAACAAACGTTATGGCACAGTTAACGTCATTTTAAATGTTGTTTTTAAATATGTCGTTTACTTGGGATTTTAGCCGGAGATTGTAGAAATATCAGTATTCTACATTCACGTCTTGTTTGAATTACGTAATAACTGGCCGGAGGGAAGTCGTGCCACTCGGATGCAAACATGGCCGTCGAGTGGCACGACTTCCCTAAACGGACTTTGCTTTAAGTCATCTGAGCTGTGAAAGAGCAATATATGAACGATACAGTCTGTCTGAGTTGAGTTTCAGAAGACTCAGAGAACGCATGAGCAGCTCCACCAGAGAAACGACACAAGTGTACAAAAATATTGAGAGAAATAGTTCATTTGATTTTGGATGAAACTTTCTTTATTGAAAACTGTTGATGCTGCATGTATTATTAACAGGTTTGTTGATATTGTTTCTTCTGAACTTGTTGCAATGCATCACGGGATTGACTTCTGTGTGCATGATTCACTGTTGATATGGGCAAAGCTGGAAGACCATGGGGTAAGACGTTATAGTGTGTTTGTGCGTGTGTATTGTGTTGTACAGATGACCTATCCTTGTGCATGACAGAACCTCAGGTCAGGTTGAGATGTGTGTGTGTGTGTTTGATAAATGTTCTCTATGTGCGGCTGGGTCTCTGGGGTCCGGCTCTCAGCTATTGTTTCAACCCAACCAGAAACAAAACACTCAACCGGACGTCCGGTATCTTTTTTCTTGCTCTAAAGAGAAACACTGTCAGTCTCTTCACTGCCGTGTTTGTTTTCCAACAGATGAAGAAAGACTGAGAGCTGTAAGACAACACGAGGAGTCTTCGTACTCTTCATGCAGTATGCACAGTTTGCAGTTTTTGTTCTACAGGTATTGAATATCTGAAATATCGTTTATAGTTTCAACCCTTGTTTATTAAAAAAGCACTTCAAATGCATTCTGTCTTAAATGAAGCTGGCACACTGATTTCTTAGACCTTCAGCACGTGATTGAATCTACTGACAGTACTGCAGCAAGGAGACGTGTGTTCAGGTGACTTTAATACACCGCGTGTGTGTGATGTTTCAGTGTGTGTGTCCTGTAACAGCTGCTGTGAAGCGCCGGACAGACCGCGAGGACATTTAAAGCTTGTTTTACAATCCCACAGCCCAAGAACTTTGAGACTGTGTTTCTCAGACAGGATTTATAAGAGACGTGCATGTGTGTGTGTGCGTGTGTGTGTAAGCGTGCGTGGGTGTGTGCGTGCGTGTGTGTGTGTGTAAGCGTGCGTGTGTGTATGTGTGCACGTGTGTGTAATTGTGCGTGGGTGTGTATGTATGTGTGTGCGCGTGCGTTTGTGTGTTTTCATCTTCAATGAAAGATTTAGTGATGACAAGCATTTTTTGGGAATAACACGCGCCTATGAATCATTCATAGTGAGACAAGAAACCTACATTAAAGAAAGTCAATTTTGATTTCCCCTTGACTTCAGATGTAATGTCTCACGTGCCTCTGTTGCCTGAGAATGTTTGGCCTTCTGTACTGTACTAGCATTTATCTTTTTTACTAGCATGCGTTTTGTGCGTAGACTATCATCTGCTGAATTAAAGCACTGTCTTTATTAACTCATTATTTGATTGGATTGCCTCGCAGCTTTATTCAATGTGTAGGTGTAACTTCCATAGAAACAGGAAGTTAGACGAGACATTGAGTGACCACTTCCCCTTATAAAAAGCTCTGTAGTATTTAGTGTGTGTTTAGTGACGGGTGCTTATGAAAGAGATAAACGTGTTGAGATAATGTTTCTGTCACCTGTTGTGTCTCGGTTATTACATTTCTAATATTTGAAAGACGAGGATGACCAATGAAGTTTTGTGCAGGAATGAAGTTTTCTTACATGAGCTCCAGGCCAAAACATTCTGACAAATGAGAGTCAACAGCGAGCATCTGTATGCAGGATTCAGCTTTTCTTCATCAGTCTCATGTGATGCTGTATGTCCAGAACACTGAGCTGCTGAAATATACATCCACCTGCTCTCAGAATCTCCCAAACACAGGGAGAGAGAAATCCAAGAAGAAAAGAGTTTGAACCTCTCGTATATTCCACTAAACTGTATTTAATACTATCAAGAACCTGCAGATTTCCACCTCGTTCGTCTCAGGAAACTTTCAGTGTGATGATGTCATATGCTAGATCTTCATCTCACGACAGGAAGTGAAGGAGAATACATCAATACTTTTTGAAAGTCATCATTTAATGATGCCATCTTGGTCGCTAGCACTGTTACCAGGCAAATGTTTTTCTGTGTTTTGTGACGTTCACACGCACCTTCCATCATTCATTTGGGTTACAGACGTTTTTGAAAATGCAAAGCTCTTCCAGACACAAAAGCTCAAATGTAACACGTGTGTTAACTGCTATAGATTATTCCCATATATCTGAATTCTAGATGTCAATATTCCGACATCCCCTCCAGCAGTCATCTCTGAACGCACTTGTGCTGTATAGATGTATGGATGCAGGTCATGTGAGCGTTTGTCAGAGCGGCCGGCATCGAGACGTGTCCCTGCGGAGCCCTGTAGCGCATATGTTAATCAAACCCAATTACCCATAATTGAATGTCTCCATTTTGCTGGTAATCAATAGCGACGGGATGAATGAAGTCACGGTGAGGGAATAAACTGCCTGTGATTCCTGTAATTGATGGCGTGCTTGTCACGGGCGAGACAGAAACCACCTGCGGGATGAGAGCTTTCTTCAAACATGAGACCCGTCTGCATGCTATCCTGCTGATTTCTGCGCATCGATGGGCTCGTTCGTCAAGATGGAGGCTTTGATGAAGAGAAGACACTCTGGTTAATAGAGGAGTGAATGTGTGGTGTTTATGAACTGAATGAGCGTTTGGGATCAACACAGCAGAAGTCAGTGAATGATCCTTCAGCGTCTCAACAGTCACGGATATAAAACGACAGAGTTTGATATAGATGCACGTCACCAGCCTGCACATCAGATCTCTTTAATATCTCAATTATTTCTCTTAGACGTCAATGAGATGAGGAGGAAAGAGCAAACGGGCCGTCAGCTGGAGGAAGATGAAGAGGTGTAAAATCTAAACGGAAGAATGAAAACGATCCTTTTGTTTGCACGGGTTTCGTGTTTTATCTCTTTTTCTCATGTCATTCATGTCCTGGAGACGGAGGAGAGACAGAAGTGAGACGGTGGAGGAGAGAGAGTCAGGATTCGTGAGACTCAGCGGTTTGCAGTCGGTGAGCTGAAGATGCCCCGGGGGAATGCAGCAGTTTCCGGTGAAGAGCGCCGCACGTCGTCTCTCTGTAATCGATTCCAGGTACCGCAGAACCATATTCTAAAGAGAAGGATATTAACTGTCAGCACACACAGAGAGGGAGAGAGAGAGAGAGAGAGAGGAACGGAGGAGGAGAGTAAATTGGCCCTCAGGAAAGCTCTCCTCTTGCACGTTGCGGTGGGTTCGAGGACAAATGAACGACACTTTGTCCTGCTGTGTCTCGTCCTGCGAGTCTCTGGATCAATATTTCTATTCGTTCTTTTCTCTTGAATTTAATTGTGTGCTCTGTTCTGTCTGTACCTGCACATAGTGATGCTCTCGCAGCAGTGATAATGAATCAGATCTTTAAAGGTTATGAAAGAGTGAGAGAGGTGTGTGTGAGAGAGAGAGAGAGAGAGAGAGAGAGAGAGAGAGGTTCTAGTTTGTCTGATTGAGTTCTAGTGTGTCTGGTTTGATATTTGTTATAGTGTGATTGTAGTGTTCTGCGTGTTTTATCAGAGAACTGAATTGCGCATAGATTTCTAAGCATTTGTATCTGTTGCAAAGCAATTCAAGAAAATCTGTACTCTCTGAGCAAACCAACAGAGAATGTACAAGACAATATTTGAGGAGATAACTCATGTTTGTTTATTGTGCATTCCAATGAATATCAATCGCACTGCAGTTGGTTTGTTTTAACTAAAAAAACCAGCTAACTAACACAATAAAAACATGATGAGTTATCTCATTTTGGAACCAAACTCTTCATTTTCAGTGTCTGTGCGTGTGTGTGTGTGTGTGTGCGTGCGTGTGCGTGCGTGTGTGTGTGTGTGTGTGTGCGTGCGTGTGTGTGTTCTACAGGTTTGTGTGCTTCAGTGTTTTATAAGTCTGATATTCTGCAGTGTTGCACAGATCTTCTAAAAAATGCACACACACACACACACACACACACACACACACACACACGCGCGCGTTTTGTAGTTTCCTGTCCCGACACGTTCGGTTTCTGCATTTACTGTAACATAACAGCTGAAATTGACCTGTTGAAATTGGATCTTGGATTCTGAGTGACGCTGATGGGCCGGATGTTCTCACACTGAAATCTGTGTACGTTCACAGAAATGATCGGAGCTGACGAAGAACGTCCTTGAACGGTCCAGAACACACATGTGCTTCATCAGGAGCGTCTTTACTAAAATCCTCGTGCAGGTACATTTACATTTATGCATTTGGCAGGTGCTTGTATCCAAAGCGACTAACATTGCATATCATGATACTATACAGTTTGTTTCTAAGTGCAATCCCCTCGGATGGAACCCACGACCTTGGTGTTGTTAGCGCCATGCTCTTACCACTGAGCTACGGGAAAGAGCTAATGTGACACAATGAAAAACAATATGTCTCACAACTATTATTCTGTTGTTTTGAGGCATGCAGACAGACAGAGGGAGGGAGAGAGAGACAGGCAGTACTGCAGTGGTGTAATAAAGCACAGATTCCACAACACGTTCACAGAGAAGCGTGAGAGAGGAGATGAGTTCACAGATTCTCTCATTATTCTTCCGTCCTTTGAATAACACAATTAAAAGAGGGAAATTGTGGCGAGGCGCTCCGAGTATCTATTCGTCAGACTAAAGAGGCGTCGTGCCTTTGATAAAGACTGCGCTCCATCTCTCTCGGCTGGCAGGCCTGCAGTATTAACACGCTCCGGAACGCCCGCAGAATTGAGGAATATTTCACGTAAAAATGCTCTTGACATGCTATTACGGTGAATTAGCTTGAGCCACTTGACTGTAAATGTTCTGATTAAGCCGTGGCAGACCAGAGCGTGTGTGTGTGTGTGTGTGTGTGTGTGTGTGTGTGTGTGTGTGTGTGTGTGTGCGTGCGTGCGTGTGTGTGTGTGTGAGGTGTTCAGAGATGATTTTGTAAGTGGTTTGAATGGAGCGCAGTGAATGAAGGGCAGATGTTGTGATATGTTGTGTGTTTTGAGAGCTCTACACCACTGACCTCATGAAGTCTGTCCACCGGCTCCATTAATGATCAGATGTCATGATGTGCGCAGAGATCCGTGAAGCGGTATTGTATTATAATAATATGTCATATATTCATCTATATTATCATGACCTTACTTACTTTTTGATCTGATTATATGTCGATGATTATTTTTGTATGCAAAAATATCATTGTGGCAAAATATTCAAATTTAATTACTTCATTTTATGGTTGAAAATAACTGAATAATAGAGAAAAATTAGTCAATAAAATAGAATAGATGTGATCTTCAGTACTGTTTACAGGTAAAATGACAAGAGAACTTTTCTGCAAATTCACTAAAGATCAATGAGTCAAAAGATCAATATGAATCTAAAGTCAAATATTCGTAATCCAATATAAATGCTGTCATATTTAGGATTTTCAGGATTGTCACATCCATAACGGGACATATTCCTCATGAATGGACAGAATTAAAGTAAAGTAACTATTTGATGTTCTATGAAGAGACGTCCATTCTTCATTTGTTGGGTATTATTGCTTCAGGTTTGTGCATTTTAATTTACAGAAATCCTTCAAAATTTGTTGTCTCCCAAATACCGTGTCCTTTTTCTGACACATATAAGAATGTGTCACGTTTATGTATCTTTTTTAAAATAGAAAATCTTGTTCATAGATTTTTGTGATGTTTAGACTCTATCAACAGGGTTAAGTAAAATACAAACAAGATGGTTCAATAATTCTCTTAGCAAATACATTCTCAGAGCATTTTAATCTCACGTCCATAATGCCCACATTTGCTTTGATTTCTGTGCTGTAATGAGACTCATTTCTCTGTTGATCGGGTGAGAGTGGCAGACCTGTGACCCGTCCGTCTGACTTCAGGGTCAGGACGTGTCCGGGTGGGATCCCTCCGTCCTCTTGTTCTCACATCTTTTGTTGAACTCTTTTGGAATACACGCCTCATGTTAGCCGACGATGTGATTTTATCACTCGCCTTACAAGCCGTTCAGACATGACAACATAAAATGTGAGCGTGCGAGCGGACGGCTGGAGGGCGAGTAATGGAGGAGAAGTGTGTAGATCAATGAAAGTGCTTCAGTCAGGCGTGTTATATGAGCTCACGTCAGTGAAGAGATGACAGACACGTCTAATGTACATGCTTCATGTTACAGAAATCACAGAGTCCAGTTCATCCTCATCCTCAAGCACTCAACACAAACATTCTCTCTCTCTCTCTCTCTCTCTCTCTCTCTCTCCCTCTGTCCGTCTGTTGGTCTACAGTAAATCTGTCTGTCTGTCTTCACGTCTGTCTATCTGTCTGAACATCTGATCATCTGTCTGCCTGTTTGCCTTTCTGACTACATGTCTGTCCATCTGTCTCTCTGAATGTCTGTCTGTCTACATTTCTGTCTATCTGTTTAAATGTCTGTCTATCCACCTGTCTATTTGTCTGTCTGAATGTCTCTCTATATGTTTGTCTATCTATTTATTTGCCTGTTTGTCTACATTTCTGTCAATCCACCTGTCTATCTGCCTGTTTATATTATTTGTCTCTCTGGTCCATTTGGTTACTGGTGTGAGGGGTCAGAGGTCAGAGGTGTTGTATATGTACAGGTATAGTTATAGGTGTGTGTGTGTGTGTGTGTCGCACAGCACCACATAATTCATCTCCTGTCCCATCCAGAGAGTTCTGGAAACTCCGTTTGAAGGTCGTTTCTGTTTGTATCTCTGAAAGATCTGGAACCTTCTTCTGTTCTCAACCAGATAACACAAACTGCATCTCAACCTTCAGATCTTCCTGCAGATTACTCATTCTATAAGCGTGTCTGTCTCATAAACGTCCCAGCATCAGTGTTGTTGACCACTTGACATATGTTTGCCCTCTCCTGTTCTTCCAGCGTTCTCCTCCTGCTGTCTGGATCTTCAGACGCTCTCACACTCACATCAACACGTCTCACTGAAAGGTGCTGTGTGATGTTATATTTATCGTATTTCCTCAGAAAATGTACAAATTCTATAATTATTCTACATTCGTTAAATCTACCATTTTTGGCACCGAAATGACACACTTCACAGGATCAGTATTCATTTGACTCTCATACACCTGTGATGCTGGTGTGTTTATCACAGGTGAATTATTAACACATTATAAAACCCTCGGTTCCTCGGTCCTTGATTCTGATTGGTTAAGAAGCCGTTATAAAATAATGTCTGACCGCATTACATAGCCTAAATATCACGTTATTTACATTATTTTAAACCTTGCTATGCATAAGGAATAACTGTTTTATAAAAGCAATAAGCCCCGGGCAGTGGGTACAGTGCATTATATAACAGCTGAGGGGGTTTTTGAGGTCACAACGCCCTTAGCTGTTATAAAATGCACTGCTTCGCGGGACTTATTGTTTTATTCTCTAAAACCACCCAGCAGAACACACATGGATGGATTAAAGAGATCACGGGTGTCACAGGTTAAGAACTTGTTAAAGGACTCATCGTATGAGCACTTTCAACAAGTTGGTATGATTTATTAGGGTCTTCATGAAATGTCTTGAAAATATTTTGTTTAAAAACACTCAATGGCTGTGTAAACGAAACCCTTTTTGCCTCGTCAAAAACAGCTCTGTTCAGCAACCCGTTTTTGTGCATGTCTCTTTAAATTATAATGAGTTACAGCGCACCCGCCCCCCTTCTGTCCAGTGTGTCAACACAACACACGTGTAGTACTGCCATGGCAATGGTTTAGATAAATGATGTTCCCTGAACTCCTCTGCAGTCAGTTTCGTTTAAAACGTCTGAAATCATTCGTCCGGAAACTAAAAAAGCCGTCACAGCAAACAGCGCTCAAGTTGTGCGTGTATGCTTGCCTAACATCCATGTGCATCTGCAGATCTCAGCAGAATTACGAGGATTTTGCCGCTTGTCGTTGACTAGTTATACGTGTGAGCATAACTAGTATAACATACAGTCCGAAATTTGTATTTTTACAATTCGTATTTGCCGCTCGTTTGTATGGTGTTAAAAAACGTCTCTCAAAATCCTGCCACGGATGCGAAAAACGCAAAAAAATCTAACCCAGTCCGATTTTTCTATGACAGATGAAAAATTGGAGGCAGTTGGTCTCGATCCCTCTTGGGGAACAACTTTGAAGCCAAGCAGGTTTTTACATATGGTTTTTGAGGGATTTCCACTAAAAATAAATTCAATCCACCCCTGTCTCTTCCGAAGTTAGGACTCTGTCCAGCGTCTACATTTCATGTTGTCCACGAACTTTATCCATGGCGTCACGTACACCGCTGTCGCTTGTGGAAACAACAATGGCGGCAGCGCCGTGGGTGGAATTGTGTAGATTAAGGGGCGGTGATATTATAATCAGAGCCTGCGTCTACGTCACATCAGGAGTGATTTCTCAAAGGCTTGCAGGGAAAGGCTCATCAAAACAAACTTACTGGGATCTTGTTTTTCACCTTTTCTGGGTTGTTTGATGCACCGGGGAATTTGGATTTTCATCCGATGACTCCTTCAAGAACAGACTCAAAATGTTTTTTATTGAAGCTCTGTTGAAGATTTCAGCTGTAGACACACACAATCATCATGACAGAGTCTTCTGCTTTTAAGATAAAGATCCTGTAGGAATGCATTAAGAGTTAGATGTTTGTTATTGAGCTGATGGTCTAGGTTGGTCGTGGATTTCCTGGTTCCCTGTTTCTTTGTTCGTTTGGTTATTTGGTTACTTTTTCATGTTAATAAATGTCTAAAAACTGCATGTGGATCCACATTCCTGCCTGGTTTTCTGCAACAATACACATAAAATTCCTGATAAGAAGCAACAATGTGTTTACCCTTTTCAGTAACAAACCATTTAAGCAGACAATGAAAATAATGATTGTAATGGTTCAATTTTATTTCATGAGTAAGAAAACGTTTATAACGTGTTGTTGTTATTACTTTGCGAGGATGTGTGATGCGTTCTCAGATGTTCCATGATGTTCTCTCTCACTAACCTGCATCAAGGTAACATCATATTCTGAACTCATCTTTCTATGAAACATTTTCATTTAAGTGTTCGGTTTATTGTGCTTCACACAAACATCACAGTGTATCATAGAACCTAGACATAAAGTCTTCCTGTTGGTCTGTTTTTCTAGAGAAGTAGTCGTTGATATTCTTGTGTGGAGGCGGTGTTCAACCTTGGTGAATTCCAAGACCTGGCGTTCGCTGGGCCTGGTGTCAATAACGGTTGTAATCTCAGTAACAAGGGCGTTTCAGTTCTGACACACATGATGTTCGCTTGATGATTCCCTCTTATATAACAAAAGCTCGGCTTAAATTGATGTCTTAATTCATGACACCTTTAAAGTTTGTGATGTGCTCCACCTTTCCTGTAATCTCCAGAGAATTTTGTCACAGCATCCCATAATAAGATCATCACTAATCGTTGAGAAATTTCCAAAATAAAAAGGATGCATTTATTTTCGGTTGATGTCATGAGCTTGTGTTGTTGACATTATTTTACATCATGGTCTGTCTGTAGAGAGTTTGTGTTGTCAAATGTCAGGCCGGGTGTGTTGGTGTAAACAGAAGAGCCTCTTGCAGTCACGTGGGTTCTCTCTCTTCTTGAATTATTTTCCCGGTGACGCAGCACATCTCAGCAGATGGCAGGTTTGGCTCCGCACAGACACAGTCTGACGCATTACAGCCGAAGCGTCCGGCGGCGAGCGGACAGAGCTCTGTGTGCCGCCACATTCTGTGCTAGATCTTTGATTCCTTTCAGATACAGCAGCGGGACCTCGATAAAGCCGCATCACGTCCTGAGATGAGACCACCTGAAGGGTCTTGAGGAGGGTGGGCTTCATTGAGTGGTCTGCGGGTGATCTGAGCTCTCTTGTGTTTCACTGTTAGGGCACCAATAACACGAGGCAATACAAAGACACGCTGAAAAACACTGAAGCATCATCATCATCTCACACGGGGAGCGTTTATCGCTCGGAGGTTTTTCTTTGTGAGCTTTCTGAATTCTCACACGGTTCATTTAGGTATTAACATTGTTCTAGATGTTTTTACATACAAGTCAATTGTTGACACGCAGTAGAATTATAAAATTGATGTTAGTTGGTTTTTATCAAATGCAACTTTTATTCTTCTAAATCGTTTTGTTGTGATGAGAGGTGTTTGAGTTCATATTGAGGTGTTTTTTATCTGAGCAGTGTTCCAGATGATGTTGAAACGCTTGCTCAGGCACTGATAGAAACACAGGATTATTGCTTCTGTGTGCACGTGTACACGCGTGACGCCCACCCTTACACTCCCACACGCCGAGTGCTTTCCACTTCACAAACTCACGTCTTTAGACAGACGCCTGCACAACCTTCAAAACATCAGAGCTCCTGATGAATCTTCATGATCTTTCCGTATTGATGACACGTTCAGAGGAGTGATGTCATGATTCTGACCTCCTAATGACTCGACTGAATCACCTGCTTTGTTTAGAATACCCAGAGAGAGAGAGATGAAAGGAGACAGGCAGACAGACAGAGAGAGAGAGGAATGGTCGAAGGAGAAGGCGTATGTTTTGCACATTTCTCTGCGTTCGCTGCCAAACAGCATGTGCTATAATAACACTCCTACACACACACACACACGGCTGTGAGTAACTCATAACCTCAGTTTATCCGCACAGCGCTCAACTGCCCCTAACCAAGAGCTAATCACCTGTCTGTGCCTGAGGGCATGTCTGTGTGTCACGGCCGCATCTCTCTCTCTCTCTCACACACGACATACAGTATATAGAAACACAAGAATATTGGCCAGGTTACATTTCACCCCCAAAATAAAGAATTTCCATGACGATTTCTTTCCAACACTCAAAGAAATTATATGTTCAACTTAATTCACTTTTTTATGTCAACAGGTTCCACACAACTGGATTACGTTGAATTTAAGTAACATGATCTATTTCAGTAAACTTAAGATACTTACATCAAGTTAATGCAGTGTTGTTTAGTTGAATCAGATTGAGAGTCTTTCATTTGTTTTATATCATTTACTTTTATAATAATAAAAAAATTAAATTATGCTCACATGTATTTTTGACATAAAACCAATATAAAATACATCATTTTACCGATTAGCACATGTAATGAAGGCACTCAAGAAGATGTCTTTATTTTAAACATTATTTACAATAATGAGACATCATTTCATTTTGATTCAATAAGAATATATTTATAATAAAATTATAACAATAACATTTATAATGTAAACGCCCCCTACCTAAACAAAGGGAACCTTTTTCTGAACAATGGTAAGCACAAAATAAACAAAATATAACAAACTCTGTAAAACCTTAAAGATAAATGAACATTAAACACTAACAAGTGTTTCTTGTTACTGACAAATGCATAAAATAACACTTATTAAAGAAAATAACTTGCAAAATGCAGTTATACGCAAAGCATGCTGGGAAATATGAGTCCTCTGCCCAAATGTAACTGTTTTATGTTAACACAACACAACTCCTTTATGTTCTCCCAAAATGAATGGATTCAGTTATACGACTAAACCTAAAAAATCATGTTGTGACCAAATTTTCCAAAAGTTGTGTTGATTTAACTTAGTAAGTTAAGTAAATTGGACAAGCAGCAAAAATCCTTTTTTGAGTGAATGTGTTGGACGTTAGGCTTTATGTTTTTAAACTTCCATTTTACATGATGTAATTAACTGTTATAGTCATTAATTAAATGCAGTGTGACAGACACATCCATGATTTATAGATAACACTACATCATGCATTAAAAATAATTTAGAATTGGTTAAGAATTCACTTCATGAAAATAAAACAAGCTTTATTTTTATTTATTTTGCATTATAGCAGTTAGATTTGAGGTAAAATTGTCAAAAGAACATGTATTGCTTATGAGATTTGTTTTTATTTTAGGGTCAAATATAACAAACAGGATTCATCCACATGTACTACTGTAGATTATTGTGAATGTTTCATCAAACATATTTCACAGGCAGAATATCTGATATGTTGCTTTTAAGAACGTTCATGGACGCTTGCATCATGAAAATCATTTGGGTTCTGTGTTTCTAGAGAACTTGAGTCAGTTGTGAATAACAATAAAAGTGTTTGATTCTCAGCTGTACTGCTGTGTCACACACAGGTAGTTGAGTGTAGTCACTGTCATTTCAGACATTCCGCCTCATTAGCCAATCAGAAGCCTGGGATGGAGCCCTGTCTGTAGAGGAGATGTCTGGCTTCTGATGTCCTGAGAGGAGGAGACACGAGGGGCTGCGCAGAAATGCAAACCGCTCGCTGCATGTCAGCCAAACTGGGTCAGCACTCTCTCTCTCACACACTCACAGGCTCGCTCGCTCACGTCTGACGGAAGCATTTCTGTTGGTTTTGAAAATGTTTGCCTAGATACTGCGCTTGGCCTTTGGAAAGTGGCTTTTCTGTCTGACACGTGTGTGAAATGTTTACGTTCATGAAATGTTAAGTGCTTCCCTCGTCCGGTGTGTGTGCGTGTGAGACTTAAGTGAGAAGCTTTGAAAGAACAACAAATCATTTTTATTGGGATGAACATGCAAAATAACTTCATAGTTTGTTTGAGGTGGTAACGACGTCTCTGCGTGTCTGTTTCCTGAGATCTACTTCCTCTTGAAACAGGAAGGGGCTGTGGAGGTCACACTCAGCGGGCCTGCTGGAGTCTTTAGCATGGGGACAGTAGCGTGACGTCAGAGAGCTGGCACAGCCGCAAACGCCCGGCCTCAGCGCACCTGTCTCCCATTTAAGTCATGGATTCTGCTGATGCTGCCCATCGCAGCGCAATTAGATGTTTCCTCAGGAGAGCAGATCCGCCTCGGATTCAGCGCGGGACTGGTAATGATGCCGGAGCTCGGAGACGTCGCAGAACAGCACTTTCTAACGTCACGGGATTCTGAAGAAAACCTGCAGGAGCTGCGCTTACCAGTAACAACACAAGACTTTCACTTTGCTAAACGTCCGTGAGGTTTTAAGCAGGATTTTCAGATCCGATCTAAATGACTAAATGGGATCTGATTCGCTCAGGCTTTGAAATAGATATTCTCTCTCACTCTCCGCATGCAGCGTACAGACGCGTCAGCTGCCCACTGCACGGATATCTTATTTAGAATTAATGGATTCATTTCCATAATGTCACAAGCGCTGTGAATCATTACATGAGTCGTGGCCTTTTCCAAACAGAAACACCACATGTGATGTGACATCAGCTGGAGTTTCATGAGTCTAGCGTGGAATCTGAGCCAACGTCCATGAGTTCAACATCACATTTATCTAAACCAACTAACACAGCGTGAGCTTTACAAATCTGCTGCTGAATGTATACAATCATTTAGAGCAAAGCTATGGTTAATATTAACCTGTTATTTCCATCTGGAATCAAAAGGATTGGAGATTGTGTTTGGATAAATTGTGTACACGTCTGTGTCAGATTTTGAGTGTCCCAAAATAGCGCTTGCATACTTGGACATGAAATGTCTGAAACAGCGAATCAAGTGAGTATTTTGGTGTTTTGTAATGAAGTCGGTTCTCTTTAAGTTTATACTCTTTAAGTCCTTCATCACATGAACTATGAACATAATCCAGCATTTTTCATGTTTTGTTATCTTATACAATGACATAGAGTTTTGTTCAATTTCAAAGTCCAAATATATCTTCTGGAATCTCCGAATGTAAGGAGTGATGTACTTTATTCATTCTTAAGATCTCTTTAATGGTAAAGCGGTTAACGTTCCCCTCTGCCAGAGGTCTTAATCTCATTCACACCGCGTTCAGACTAAAATAGCATGTTGAAGCGCAAGAGCAGGATTGACACCAGACACCGTCTTCTCCGTCCTGTAACCCAACCCGAGCGCACCGGTTCCATTCTGCTGAATGGAGGTTTAAGAGGGAAATGGAACAAGATTTCACATAATAATAACTTACATTTCAGTCTGTTCCTCGCACACAGATATAACATGACCTGGACTACAGCGTGTGAACCCATGTCCTGTTGTGTTCCACAGACACTGAGAGAAATAACAGCAGATGCATCTGGAGAGACGCGAGGGTGAGTAAATCATGACAAGGATCATTTTACTGCAGCATCTCTGATGTATGTTCTTAATTCAGTTGAACACTGAAAGAAAGCAAATGATTAACATGTCAGAGGTCTGGAGACGCAGGGAAAGTCACGAGGGTCTTAACTCATGGGGTCAGAACAAAGTGTCATCCTCAGAAGATGGAAAGACCGGAGGGATTGTGATGTTCCTTCACCTCTCACTCTCTTGCTTGTGAGTCACTCAATAACACACACACACACACACACGTCTACAGACCCCCAAAGCCCTACAGGGGCCTCGGTACTTACAGTCCCATCAATTAAACAAACTGGTACACAAGAACACCCACAGCAGGTTTGTCAGAAGTGACCTTGAGGGGACATTCATTCAAACAGGTTCAGTTGTTTTTTGGATGTGAACAAACTTAAAATGTGTTTTGAAAATAGACTCACTTTAAAACAGGAGATTTGTGTAAAACCATATTTTGCAATGGTGGAGTTTTAAGAAAACACATTAAATCGTTTTTTTCTGTGTTGCTCAGGACAGTACAGCGAGCAGACGACTCGAGCTGAACGCTGCAGGATTCTGCTGAAAGACCCGCGCGTAGAAGCCAGAGCATAACGTGAGACGTGCGGCTTTGATCGTGCGCCTTCCTCTCAAGAGCTCCTTGAAAACATAATGCAGAAAAACTCAATCACGCGTAACAAAGGCGTCGGTCAATGATGAACTGAGAGGAAAGCGTTCGCATTGAAACCCTGTTTGGCTTCCCAGTTAGAAATGATGATTGTGGGTAAATACTGCGCTGAGCTCACGTTCTGCTTAAGGTCACGCTGAAGCCGTAATGTCAATAGCTTTTTAAGATCTGTGCCCATGTTGCTGTTACGTCAGCAGCTGAACGCTTGACGTCGTTAGAAATGACATCATCAGATGCTTACTCATGTCTGAATCAGCAGGTTTCGTCATCAGCAGCAGACGCGCGCAGTAACACTCGGAGAGAAACAGAACTAGACAACAAGCGGTTACTTAATTGTTCTTTATTATGAAGTGAGAAAATGCCCGGTGTCATTTGTGCTTTACATATTGTTCAAACGCTGGGGAAAAACACCCAGGGAAAAGAAGTCCAGAAATAAGTTCATTAGATTCTTTACAGTCTGTAGAAATATTTGATTCCAAAGGAGTATTTACAAAGCAAAGTCTTGCATTAAACAGTTTGTTCTCCGTGTCCGTAGATAGAAAAACAGAGGTTCGGCTAACACAAGGCTCGTCTACCTGAATCGCTAAGGTTTGTGCTACTAGTTTGTATAATTCTTAAAAAGGTTCGGAAATGTTCTCAAAGAAGTGCTTTTCAAAGACCCTCGCTCGGATGAAGCTTGCCCACCTGTCCGCGATGATGCAGTGCTGCATCTCCTACAAGTCATCCACGTGAGAGAAGCGCGCGCTCCCGGCTTTACGATCCGGTCGCGCGCCTAACTTCTAAAACTACGTTATTAATAAGAGGCAGGCAGTGCATAACCACTTACAAAAGGACCCTAAATCCCTTCCCCACCCCGTCCCGTGGAAGTATCAGCTAATACTACTCTGGCATTTCCCTGATATTTAACTTCTGAACGACTACTCCAATGGGATTTTGGAAAGATAGCATGAATTGAGTTGATTTTGATGCCCAAGGATGCTATCTAGGTTTTGGCAAAAAAAATCCAAAGCTTCATAAAATTGGCATAGATTTCCTTAGTAGTAGTAGTAGGAGAAGTAGTTTTCTTCTTTTTTTGCGTGCATGCAACAAACTTATAAAGTGGCAAACAAAAATAAGTTATTCCGAAAGTGGCAAATGCTTTGGCATATTAATGACGAAGGCTTGGCAACTGAAGAACAACAACATAAAGTGCAAATAATTTACACAGTTTGTAGGAAATAAATATATAAATAGGTAAATAAGTTAATGAATAAATAGGTTTACCTTAACGCTGAATACTTTTGTGGCCACTGGCAGCAGTACAATATTATCCAATACTTAGAGAAAAGGTTTGACCTTTCGAGAGAAACAAAGACATTTTCAATGTCCTCTGAGTTTTGGCAAAACTGATGATGTTTCGACTCTGAACAAAGAAAGAGAGAGAAGTACGCTTAAAAAAGAAAGAAAAAGAAAGAGCGAGAGCGAGAGAGAGACAGAAGTTAAGGTACATGCGATTAATCCATGATTTCCTCGGAGATGTTGTTGCTGCAGGACAACAAATCGAGTTTAAATGTGCTGTCAACCGGTTGGAAGTTTGACGGGCGTTTATTTCACTCGTCCAGCGGACTCAGCGGAGAAAACGCTCCCTTGAAGCAGGCCGACTCGTAGTGCTTGTTCAGGTAGGACTTTAGCGCGAAGGTCTTGTCGCATCTCTTGCACTTGTAGTGTTTGAAGGCCGAGTGCGTCTGCATGTGGGCGCGCAGGTTCGAGCGGTCGGCGAACGCCTTCCCGCAGTGCGCGCAGCCGAAGGGCTTCTCCCCCGTGTGCGAGCGCATGTGTCCCTGTAAAAGCCACGGCCTGCTGAAGGCCTTGCTGCAGATGTCACACTTGTGCTTGAGGTCGTGGGTCAACAGGTGCATGGCCATGGCCGGCATGGAGACGTAAATCTTCCCGCAGGTGGGGCACTTCTTGGCCATTTTGCTGTCCATGCTCCGGTGCGTTTGCTTGTGTCTGCTTAGGTTGGAAGACGTGGCGTAGGTTTTTCCGCACTCGTTGCACGTGTGCCGTTGAATACTCCTCGGACTGCTGATGACTTTTCTCCTCGACCTCCCGTCCGTGATGAAGAAGGCATCCACGGTGTATCCCTCGCTGACGGCGTTGTCTCCGTTGATGTACCCCGAGGAGATCTCCGACTGCGGGCTGTCCGGCTGATCGGAGTCGGGTGCTCCGTACTCGCTGTGGATGCTGTCGTAGATGGGCCCGGGGGACGGTACTTTGATGCCATTGTCACTTTCGCCGTCGTACACGGCCGGGGTCAGGTAGTCTCTGATGTACCCTGCCGTTGAAAAGAGCAACAGAGCGTCACGTTAACAGACGCAACAGTGTGCATTTGGCTCATTTACAGTAGCCTGTCAGATAGAGGTGAGCCCAGACACACAGACTTCTCTTCAAACGTTTTTTTCTACATTAACCCCATATGCACGCACGCAAAATCAATATCTCTCCATTTCAATTAACGTGGCAAGCCGTTCAAGCACAGTGGCGAGGAGAATGATATCGCCTCACTTATAATTGCGTTTGCAGTCTCGATAGAAATCGAGCAGAATTAGGTCGATGTGTACCGAGTGAAACAAACGCTTACAGAAGATATTACTTCATAACCCCTAGATACCAACGCGCATGAATATTCCATAAATGTAAGGAATGCCTGTGTTATGTAGAGCGTGAGTAATAAGCTGAAACCCAATCAAACGTTCCCTTAATAGACTCAACGTGTATGAGTGTGCACGAGTGTGAATGATTCCGTGACATTGAGCTCATGCGTGTATGCGTTATAAATGAATACCAAAACAACAACACACAACATGCTTTACATGCTGAGGACTTGTTGCTAGCTCTGCGTTTTCCTAAATAAAATGCCTTCGAATGCGTGCTCAAGACCTAAAAGGCAAAATATGCCGACTCGACAAAACTGTGCTCCGTGTGACGGCGTTGAACGCAACCGTGACCGTGGGTCAATTCACGCAGTTTTGTCTTTAAGCTGCTGCGCATTTACATGAAAACATGCGTGTTGTTCACCGCGGCACCTTTAATGTATTAACATGGTCTGAGAATAAATCGAATTACCTTTCTCGTGAAAGCGCAGGCTGATGTCTGCCCTGGATCTGCCATACGAGCTCTCCAAATCCGCGGATGAGAAATCATCAAGTTTAACCTTTTTGACCAGGAAGGACCTTGGCATGTTTCAGGCTGAGGAAAAGAAAACACTCGTCCGCCGGTCGAATCTCTCGATTTCCTTATGCAACCCAGACGGCGGTCGTGTATTTGATCGTTCCTCTTCAGTAAAACCGAGATTCGGATGCCAGCACAGGGTTACGGCGGACCCTCGAGCCCCTGATTGCGCTTCTGTTTATGCAGCGCGACGCAGCGACGCTCTTGGCAGAAATGCAACTTCAGCACTGGACAGCTCCCGTTCGGCGGCGCGTCTTCAGCACTGGACAGCTCCGCTCACTCTCCGTTTCTCTTTCCTTTACTGTGTCTCCTTGCTTCGGGATCCTTAACGACGACCCTGTCTTCCAGGTTCGAGTTTTAAGTTTCCACTAACTAGTCCTCTTGTTCCCGATATGCTTTCCTCTAACCTCAGCGACACAGAAAAGAAAGGGAAACAGTGGAGTGTGCATCAAGCGCGATCGCGTCCCACTCCTCGGCTTTATCTCGCAGCTGCTCCGTCTGAAGGCGTCGGGCTTTCTGAAGTCTGTTGATCAGCTGTTGGCATTTATATGGCTGCGATCAGGTGGGAAATGAAGATGGAAGTACTTAATTTAATCCATAAAAAAATCTCCCGGGACCAACATTGAACTGGAAGGCTTAATAACGCTGTGAGGCGTCAACGCCTGCGCCAGATTTTCTCGAAGTCAATCGGGATTCGAGAAGATGCAGAGAGGGTTTATTTTTATGATGAAGAAGTTCTATTTAAAGCGACGTTCATACATTTATGTATAGGCTATATGTATGTGTTATTTAAATTAGGCCTCCCCGTTTTACATGAAAAACAATAGCCCAAACGTATTTAAAAATACAATATATAAAATGCAATGAAGTATTTCAAACTAGATTAGCATATTCACATTTGCAACACATGTTATTATAAATAATTGATTTAGTTTGTCATATTATCGATACGCTTGTCTCACATTTCGCATGTTTCGCCTTTGCAACGTTTCATCCCCCTCGGTGCGTCAAAATCCGCCCTCCCGAGTTGCGTTGTTTTGCGATGCTCTTCACGCGAACCGTAAAAGTAACGACTGACTGTGGCCTCAGGCTTTCGGGTCATTCTTTTACATCACGGTCTATAAACCAATGGCTTTCTTCTCATGCAAATCACACGAACTGGGTACCAGAAGGTCCGTTTCCTCAATGATTCCTCTAGGAGCCATATGTCCGCAATTAACGCAGATCCTGGAGCTCTAGTACACACTGTTGTCCGACATCGTGTTCTCATTGTTCAGGTCTTCAATGGGACGCTTTTGAATATGGACGTCCCGCTGTAGCATTCTCATTTTACTAATATCACCTGCAGAAAAATAGTGATAGATGCCGCGTTGCGTTTTTAATTGTCTGTGGAGACCTTGAAATAATTATACATAATTATACATTTTTCATTCTCTCATTGGCTGCATGCAGAAATTCCCCCGCAATAATACAGTGCAATTTCATTGCAGTTTGACACAAATGTGAAGTCTTAATAAACTGCATGCTCATGCTAAATTTTAATATATTTTAGTAATGTGAATATTAAGAAACATTTGTATTTTGATATTTCTACATATGAACATCACAACATATTTTCTATGCTTATTATGGCAACAGTTTTGACCTTTTTAGGTCCAGAGCTCTAAATGTGGTTTTACGCATTGTGTGTATGCCGTTAAAAGGAAAAAATAAAATGGCAGACGGTGTGTAGAATGACCCTTAGGTTGATTTGACTAAGTCACCAGTGTTCATGTGCACGCACGTACGCGTGTTATTATCACGAGCACGCAGTGAAGTATGTAGGACACTGTTGCGCAGCAGTTGACATTCCCAAGCGCACCGGAGGACAACGCAGCAGCCCACGGCGACCTGACGCGTTTGTGGGGGGGAGGACGTGCGCGCACGGAAGGTTCTCGGGAAGTGCTGACATCAGCTGAAAAACACAGGCGAAAATATTGAGGTGTGCTTAATTTGCATAATAATAGTGTACGGTGTGTTGAGACACAGAGAACAAACGTCTCGCTGGAGTTCGAATCAAAAGAACTTCATTGACGTTTCATTCTCACGTGTACGACGTTTTCAATGTGACAGATTCAAATCAGTGCAGGAGATTGGATGACGTGAAGGTCATAGTTTGGATAGGGTGTACACATAGGCCTACAAGCGTAAAATCTGTACAGGTAGTCTTGTAAAGGCCAATAGGTGATTTTGGTTATATGTAAACTAATAGTTTATACGTATTCAAAGGGAGTTTGTATTCCAGTAATACACATATTTCCGGTATGGATTCGTAATTGTTTTCTTTAAGTTCGTTATCGTGTGTTACATTTATATTAAGTATAGAAAGTTAATAGTAAGCTTTCAGTAAAGATGCAGATGAGCACTAAGTAGATGAGAGTTTTGAGTTCAGACACCTGGTTTGCAAGTCAAAGCATTTATATTTCTGTGGAGCTTTTACAGAGAATTCTGCCTTAATGTTTAACTAAGTGTTGTGTGAGGTCAGATCTTAAGCTGTGCCTCGTGTGGCAGAATCGTCAACAGGACTACATTCAGTTACAACATGTTTATGGTTCAGATCAGGCAGAAATAAAAACAAGGGAACATTTTCATGTGCTCAATGAACAGATGGGTGGATGTAGTCTTTCTTTGCCATGAACAACTGACGAAAGGAAAAAAAGGTTAAACTCACAGCTTCATTTAGAGATACAGAAAATGTCAAAATCCATTTCCACAGCCATGCGTTCATACAATCACAAGTTATTGCACCATCTATCTCTCTTATCAAAGGATACGCACATACACACTGTTCTGCAGATCAGAGCTCTTGCTCTCATGAGGGTTTGTCTGTTGAGAGCTCATGCCCCTCTGCAGCTGCCCGGTGACATTGACGGGCAGATTGAGGCTTAGCGGTTGACCCCCTCCCTTTCTTCTCTTTCTGACTGCATTATATCAACAATCTGCACTAAGTGGATAAACACGGAATTATTTACATTAAGAATCCTCATTTTCCCACCCATGTTGTTACTTGTTTCACTGCTCAAAAAGAAGCCAGGATGATAATTTACTAAAGTGAAAAAAGAATGAAATGCTTTGAAGTCATCATATTAAGTCAATTACAACAGAAAACCAACAGAGAAACATTGACCTACAAATGCCTGGAGCTGTTTTTTTGTGACATTTTAACACAGGGAAAAACGTTTGTGGTCGTTGGGTTATAGAGAACATTGAGATTTATTTGGCTTTGAGAAACTTAAAGATCGGGAGTATCGCACCAAACTAATAATAAGCCCATTGCATGAATGTAATTGCTACAATAATTGTCTATTGGAAAAATAAACAACAACAACAGCCCAATACTTTTGCAAGAAAAACAAAGAGCAATAAAAACGAAACGCTTCGCCATCAATATTTTAGCTTCGTTTCAGGATAATTCAAGCCAAATTCAGACCGAGTGCTATAATTACAAAGAAAACATCTCATGAATAAAGCGCAATTGTTTCATAAAACTTGGTTTGTGGAGAAAAGCAGAATTCACAGCATTGCTGGAGAAGCTGCTCAGTCAGCTGCTCGACACATTTAGGTGATCATGAAGAGATATAAACACCTCAAAATCCTCTTTACAACTTTAGACCCGTTCTGCTGAATGCAGCGTTTTCTTCTTTAAAGAATCAGTGCAAACAAAACAAACCAAGTCATTCGTCTCATTACAGTCATCTGTAAGAAAACCTGCGACTAAAACAAGGCACACATTTTTTTTTTTGATAAGTCAAGCACTATAATTACCGCTCATATTGAACAGACGTACAAATGATCGCAGTTTAATGGAAAGCAAATGGAAACAGGTGCTGAATATGTGACCGCGTGTTTATCCACCCGCAGGCGTTTCATCTTCAGTTTCTAACCGAGACTTTATCTTACAGAAACATCAAACCCTTCATCTGATGCTCCAGTGCTCGTGAAGATGGGGAGCCCGCTACCCAAGACCTTTTGACCTCTACTCTCCTGACCCTCTACGCCCCAGTGGTCATTAGTGGGGGGGGGTGACTCTCACTGCCACCCCAGCATGCTGTGACACCTCACACATGTGGCTTCTCTTGAGAAAATCAGCTATCAGTCTAATCTGTTTGGCTCAAGAGCTTTCTGAGACATTAATCTTATTTGTCATAACCGGTCTCCGGGGAGCAGACCCCACCGGCCCGACCCACGGGCCAACTGGAAGGTAAAGGGGGGGCTCTCCCCGGGAAACCTCATATCTCACCCGCGCAGTCCCTGAAGCTAATGAGATGTGAGAGTTAAGAAACTGTAAGGGGGTGTGAAGGCGACATTATGTAGATTCCCGTTTCGTCGGAGACTGGAGGAGATTAAGGAGACAGGAGGGATGCACACAGGCCGATAAACCCGCTGTGGCTTCAAACAGACCGGCTAGAGGAGCGGACGCTGAACATCCATCAATTTATAAAGCTGCAATAATAAACATATGCGCCGTGTTATTGTTTATAATTCTCTGTTTAGTCAATTTATAGTGCTCGTAAAGTGATAGTACTCCCAAATATGAGAATTCTTTCATCATTGTTTCACTCTCGTGTCATTTGAGTCCTGTATGAATTTCTTTCTTCTTCAGAACACAAAAGGAGATATTTTAAAGAGTGTTGGTCATCAAACAACGCTGAGCTCCATTGACTTCCATTGTATGAACATTTCTCGAAATATGTGTTCCCGAAGAAAGACTCGCATACACATGAGGGGAATAATGACTGAATTAGTATTTTTGGGTGAACTGTCACTTTAAGAAACATGTGAAATGAGCAACAACGCTTGATGCTGTTTTCAGATGTGATAAGATCAAATGTAAAAAGAAAAGTGTACTGCATTTTTCATTTAGCCAATTAATATCAAACAAATACTGGTGTTAAAATCTACGTTTAATCAGATCGCACAACATTTGAAGTTAGTTGACAGAGGCAGGAGGTCATTTGAGGCGAATGGGATTCAGTCTCTTCTCTTCTCTGACCTTTAATTGGGACAATGCCGCGTCCAGTGAGCTCTTTGTCTCTCGGCCGGCTTCATTAGGGTGGCGTGTGGGTACAGAACTGAAGCTCATGGTGATGCCGCTGTCATTAGCGGAGTCGAGCTGAAGAGCTGTAAAGACTTCAAGGCTGCTGCCAGTAATGAAGAGCACGTAAAGAGATCCAGACAAAGAAAGGCCTACTGTTAGATTGAGAGCACACATGTGAAGCAGAGAATCCTAACGTGTTTTACATAGAGCCCATCGACAGGGGAATGAAGCAGATTAGCATTTTTATTGCGCCCTCGGTATCCCTCCAGTGTGTCACCTGTCCCCCACCTCACAGACACGGGACGGGACGGGCAGAGAGCCCCTGGCTTACGCTCAAACACACGCGGTCTGTGTGCGCACCTGTGCGGGCGCTCGTTTTGTTTGTGTAAACGTGCTTTTTGTGAGGAATGTGTGCACGTGATGGATCACACGCGTGTGTACGTGAGCAGGGTTTGTTCAGTTGTCGGGACGGTTGTGGAGTTCACATTAGAAACGAAAATGAAAAGATGCGTACGGACACGAACGAGTCAAGTGTTGACATGCAGTAGGAGCACAGAGAGCCAAAGCTGACGAGGTCAAATGGATATTATTTGCATGTGATATTTGAAAACAAAATCTTTCAAATATCTTTATGTTTGTCAGAGACAGCAAGTAAATCAAAAAGTGAGAGAACTCAAACATTTCTCATCGAATTCTTCCAACCCTGTTGAAAAAGATTGGGTTGAAGCATGGTTGCTGGTTTGTGCTGGTTTGCTGGTTTAAACTGGTCATATGCTGGTTTAAGATGTTCATATGCTGGTTTAAGATGGTGACCAGCTTAAACCAACTCAAACCAGCTACCATGCTTCAGAACCTACCTAACCAGCATATGTGTTTTTTCAACAGGGAAGACCAAATGGTCAACATTCTGACAACAACGATGTCCATTTGTATTCCCCAAAACATTTGAGTCAATGTATTTGAGAGGTCTCCATTCCCTCTCATTGTGAAACAGTTGAGATATTAAAGAGGTCCGTTGTGTTTCTTACAGGCTCACATCATCTACATCCCGAGAAAGACGCCGTTCAGAACTCTACTGAACCGTCCACGTTTCCAGGCAATCAGAGGCTGCGCTAGCCCACGTCCTCTCCACTTTCAGGCACTTGTGTCCATTAGTTTGGCGCGGGAGCTGTTGATGAGTCGAGCGTGTTTATATGGAGTGTCAGGGTCTGCGAGAGATGAAGTGACTGCTGTGGCGTCAGTCGAGGTTTGTGTGGCTGGAGCAATCTCATTATCCGCTAAATGAGAACTGCAGAGTCTACGGATGTCGGGGGAGGCGTCCGTGGCTCTCCATGCAAATAACCAGCTCATTTCTCTCTGTCTTTTGCTTCTGAAAGCATTACGCTACTTTTGAGCGGGTGTTGTGTTCACTGTGTACACATGATATACAGCCACATATCAGTGCTTAAGATCAAAAGAGAAGAAATCGCCATTTCCTGCTTTATTCTCACAGCCTAAATAGAATTTTTCTGAATGGCATGTTTGTAATGTGTTCGTCTTTCTGTCATCAGCTTTAAACATGCATCGCATGCGACGCAATGCATTGTTTGCGTGTTTTACGATTGTGTTGTCTCTGTGGGTTTTTATTGTGTGTGTGATGTGCATGTCTTTGTGGATGAGGCCCGCGTGCAGTAATCAGTGATTTGGATGCAGAATGCAGGTCTGCAGTAATGCGGCTGCATGCTGTGTAAGGCCTGCGCACCGTGTCTGTGTTTTCTGGCAGCTCGCAGCACTGTACTGTAAAACAGACGCACGCTTCACCTTGTGCAGCGCTGTCACACGCCACAGCTGTCAGGCAACAACATCATACCATCTGGAGCTGAGAGAGAGACAGAAACACAGAGAGAGAGAGGGAGAGAGAGAGAGAGAGAGAGAGAGAGAGAGAGAGAGAGAGAGAGAGAGAGAGAGAAAAATAGAGGGAGAGAGAGAGATTAAGGATGAACTTGGAAGTGAGCAGTACTTGAGTTCATATTCAGATATTGGTCTCTGAGCTTGAGATATTGTTGAGATTTCTGAAAGTGAAAGGAAAGACGAGACTGAGATGACTGCTGTGTTTTTGAGCCTTCATTTGGTCTCTATTTAATTTCATTTTTAATGAGAGTGTTCATCACAGAAGAGTTCTGACGGATGTATTTCATGAAATAATGAAGTGTCAGATGGACATTACTTATCTTGTTAAATTGTGGACGGTTTTAATGCGTAGAGGGATTTGTTTTTATTTGCACGTGTGTGTGTAATCGAAGGTCAGGCCTCTTTCCAGCCTCCTCCAGATGGTCCAGGTGACGTTGTCTGTCTGTGTGAGATTGGACGATGGAGACGATGGGAAGACACACACTCTATCAGACATGTGCTCCTCAAACATCTCCGTGTAAACATCTGTGAAGACATGACAGCATCAGATTAATCACTGCACACGGCAGACACAAACCCATCACATGCGAGACTGTGTGTGCCGACTGCTAATACAGACGAGTTTCATCTCCGTCCCATTGTTTGAACAACCTGCATCTTCTGCGTACTGACGAACATCTTTCTGTGTGGCAGCCGGGTCTCGTTTGAGCGTAATTGTACAGAAACGTTCATTGTTTATATATATACCGTACATACAGACATAAATACAGATTTGGTTACTTCTGTATGATACATAATGTGTGTATTGTGCTGGCATTCAACGCAAAGTCTAGGACCTGCAGGTGAAAAGCAGTTAAAACTGCACTCTCTTATGTTGTATTTGCATGTGATTTACTTTATTAACTTGAAACTTATTTCAGATTAACTTAGACAAACACTTCAAATGGATGTTTTTAAAGTGCCATTTGCATTTCATTTGCTCTCAAACGCGCCCTGGAGATTTGCATATTCATAATGGAACTGCAGTGTCATTAAAACGCAGCTATGGCTTCTTTATTGCGAGTCTGGTTTCGTTTAGTGTGTCTTTCACAGGGAGCGTCACCGAGGGCCCATCACCTCCTGAACGAGGTTAAAGACGACACGCAGATGAGATTTACGGCCTCTCTGCGGTAAAACAGAAGCAGGTGAGCGGAGACGTGAGCTGTTGGATTGTGATGATGTGTTCATTAGCCCCTGACTGATTCACACACCCCGGGTATCGTCGCTGTGTTTTGCAGAGCGCTGTTGTGCCGTCGGCTGTCGGTGGGTTTCCAAACTCGCACACATCACTCTTCTACTGAAATGCTTGCTTTGTCCTGTTGGCTTCAGGTCACCCGAGTGCTTCTTTAAAAACGGCAGCAGCGAGGTCTACATCAGCACCCGCGAGACACCTGGTCTCTCAGCGGAACGCCCAAGTTTAGCCCGAGGCTCGACAGCCGAGTGAACGTTTTGCTATCGCGCGCACGTACGCACCCGATCGCAGCTGCGTAAACTTCTTTTTCTGCCCGTCATCAAAAGCTCTGGTGTGCATATGAAGTCAGACGGGTCGGTATCAGAATGCGGCTGCGTTATCCATTAGAGCAGACGCAGCTGGTGCAGAATGCCAAAGCTTTAGTTTCCACTGCTTGGGAATCTCAAAATATCTTTCTGATGGTGTCTATCGTCCAGAAGTTATTCAGATCTCCAAACTTCTGCATTAGTTGCATTGAGCCGAGAGAGATGCTTCATTTTTAATGGCTGAGAGGCGCGAGCCAAACATCTGTTTGGATGGCTATCGATCGCACGGAAAAGCTTCAGAACTCGACATTGATGGAATGGCGCAACAGTGCGACTGCAGATTTTTTATTGACAAACAGACCGATTCCGCTCCACAAAATAGCCCATTAGCATTTTAAACTGTGATTTCATAAATTGTCCTAGAATCGTTAAAGGCGTGCGTGATGGAGTACCAGCTGGACGCTGAGCGATCCGTCACACGCGGCTCGTGCAGAAAAAACTTCCAAACGCGACGCGACGCAACCAGGCCGAGCCGCGCAGGGCACACCGCTACGTGTTTGCTTTCTCTCAGAGTCAGGACTCTGCTGTTTGGAAGTCAAGCGTCGTTCGGTGTGTGTTTGTTTTTCTGGGTCCGTGTGTGTCTGTCAACACAGACGGCTCTCGAGGGGGGACGGCCATCCTCCAGCAGACAGCCAAAGGGCTAATTACGGAATAATAAGGAGGGAGAGAGAGGGAGGACACATGTGCAGCCTTTCGGCAACCCCCACGACACACACAAACACACACCCGTTACGGCTGAGAGAGGGTCCCAGCGTTGGGGGTATCGTTCCAAAACAGGGGTCCCAGAGGTCCCGCTCACCTATCGCATCGCTCCGCGCAGGTGCCGGGTAGGCGGAGAGACAATTTCCAGCAGATGATCCTCGCTCACAAAGCCTGCGGCCCGGCAGTCCATCAATACGGGGTGGGGCGAGTCGGGGTGGGGTTGCGTGTGGGCGGGCGGGGGTCTGTTATTGAGCCACCGGTCTGCGCTATCTATCACCGCTTACGTTGGGCCGGTGAGGAGCAGGTGCGGCCGGGCGGGCGTCATCAGACCCTGTCGGCGGAAAGCGCAGAGCGCCGGGGGAGGTCACACATGCGCGCCGCCGCCCGACACTTTTCCAATTTGCCGTAATTAGCCCCCACACAGCCCCGGCTCTGTGATCTGAAAGAGCGACGACGGGGCAGAACCCTCTGCTCTGGATCAGCTGCGTTAAACCTCCTGTGACATCTAAACTCTTAATTCATTGCTACATTAACAGGGTTGATTAACATACGCAGGTCCCCGAACGGTCTGCCGCGCATCCCCCCGCCATCCTTTAACGGGCACCTTGATGTGAGCCATCACGGAGACGCCTTTAATTGGAGAGGTGTCACAGATGATACACGCCGACGTTTCCAACCGAGCCAAAGCAGACAGCCAGATCCCAAATTTGACCCTGCTTGAGACGGCGAGCGGTTATTTATGAAGATAATGCTGGAGAGATTTCACAGATGCGCTTGTAAACTAGCGCAGCGTTTAACCAATCAACGAATTATCAGATCCCCGATCAGAGGAATCAGCCGTATTAGCCAGCGCTACCAACACAAATGCGCAGCCCTGAGGGCGACGGGAATTTGATTTGGGAGACGATAACAGCTCGTGAACAAGCACTGCGGTGCATCTCCGCAGAGAAGCACAACATGTGCTGCGGATCTGCATATATCAGCATTCACTGCTGCGGTTTGTTAGATTTCTCCATTGACTCAAAGAGGAAAATGTTATGGCTCAGATCTTGCTCTTCCATAGCTCAAGAGATTGGATGGACCTCTCAGTTGTGTTGTTGTGTTTCAAGAATTGCTTCAAGAATCAAATGAGAGTGTAATTGTTGAAACACACGAAGAGTCTGGAGGTGTAAATGAAAGTAATGTAGAGGTAAAATAATCTGGATTTGATGAGAATTGTTGGAGTTGATATCCAGACCTTCAATTATATTGACTTTTGATTGCAGACTTGACAAATCTGAGCTCAGTTTGACACACTGTTGACGTCTCTTCTCAAACTCTGACACACACATTTCTGACTCATTTTATCAGGAGAAATATCTGAGACGCACACGAGACTTCAGCGAGTTTCCATTTTCTCTTTGTTTAGTCTCACTGATGTCTAGAAGCGATGATTGATATTAAGGAGATTTCTCTCTCTTAGGATGTCACTCTTGTTACACTTATAGTAGGAAATGAAAGTTCTGTAACATAATCACTTAACTGTATATGCCGTATATTGAAACGTACTGTATGTAATTCCACCTCAGCAGTGTAAAACAAACCGTCAGCACTACGCAGCTTGTACAGTAATACGATACAAAGAGCGTTTAGCAGATCCTGAAGAGGGCAATTTGACTCACAAATGTCCCTTGAACACACCGAGCGGATCTCGGCGCTCAGATCCCGGGAATTTCATCAGTATCAAATGAAGCTTAAACAAGTTGGAGTTAACTTAACAGGGGGTTGCGCTTGCAGCTCAATTTGGTCTCCAACAGCAGCGGGTACAATTTAAGGTTGTAAGTAAATGTATTTCACACACACATAAACTTCTGCTATTATAGAAGTGCATTTCAAACTGAGGCCAATTTCATAAGCAACAGGACATTTGTCCTTACAAAGAGCCCGGGAGGCTTGACAATAGACGCTGGAACATCTGTAAGGCCCCTGGATTTTGTGCGTGCGTGCGTGTGTGTCAAACGCAGCTATAATGATGCTTAACCACCTCCCTCAGTTGCTTTTGAGCACATCACCCTGCTGAGCGCAGAACCAGGTGCTGGTGGAGGCGAAGAGATGCACTCAGACACCAGAGAAAAAAGCAGTGTGTGTGCGTGTGTGTGTGTGTGTTTGGAGAGCCACAGCCTAAGAGAGCCAAAATGTGGGGGAGCGTAAGGAGAGCAGGCCCATTTCAATAGACTGCTGATTTCAGATAAGTGATCCCCTTGAAAAAGGAAATGTGTTGGGTTTTTTTCCCCTCTCCTCAGCAGTTCGGCCTGAAAAGGGAACCATCCACCTGCTAGCGGCATCAATTGGCCCCTCGTGCGGCTTTTTCACCACTTCCCTTTCAGGATCTCGCGTGCGCTCTGCCCCTCGTGGCGCGCCCCATTCAGACGGGTGAATGTGCGGGCGGTGGGGAGTATTGACTCCGCTCTTCCGTCCCGGCATCCATTGTTCGCGTTCCCTTGCACCGAAGGGAAAAGACCGGCTTAAATGCGTGTTTGCTCTCCCCTCACGTCGCCAATCTTCCCCCGTCGGATCGGTTTCTCGCGCGGAGCCGTTTGAAACCGCAGCCGTTTATGTGTTTATTTCTGCATGTTCTGGATGGAGGCCGGGTTGGCGGGATTGGTGTGCAGCTGGGCCGCGGTGCAGGTAGAGGATTGTGGGAGATGACGAGGGAGGGACACGGTTTTGTTTCTCACAGGTGGGAGTTGATCCAGGCTTGGCTCGTGTTCCCTTCCGTGACGCACTTTGTGCGACATGCTCACACACGCGGGGATGAAATAACCAAAGTGGATTAACAAAAGCATCTTAATTGAGAATGACTCATGGTTTATTATTAGTACGATCATAACGCAAAGTATCATCAATATAACGCAGAGTAAAAAATGCTTTGTGTCTCTTTTAAAAAATGTCATTTAAACTCAAGATGAGACTGTTCTCTCCTCACAGAAGCTGGATTCAGAGAGGCAGAACAGGACTGGCTGCCGGTGAACACACATCCCAGAGGATCATCCCAGCTCACAGGTTGCTCTTTTAAAGCTCAGATGTGACTTCTTAGTTGTGTTTCATTGATGCATCAACTTTGTCTTAGATGTTTCTTTTACATGGCTTGAGAGGAAAACAAATAGATGAGACAATGGTTGAAATACAGCACGTATTCTTCGCTGATGCTTTACTCCAGGTTTTAGAATAACAGTCAACTCATAAAACCGATGGAATTAATCAAATATAGCTTTGGGAATTGAAAAAAAACAAAATAAATAAAAATAACATTCAATAAATATAACGTATAAATAAATATGTGTTTGTTTACCAAACTTCTCTAACATTTTCATGACATTCAAACGTTTAAGCAAACATCTCCATGACAAAGCATGTGTGCTCACGTGACCCTAAACTCTTGAATGGTCCTGTGTTGATGTAGATTTTATGAACATTGACATGTAAACATGTTTTGATTCTGTATGAACAAACTTGTATCACTGTAGGGATGTTCTTCTTGTATTTAGAAAACCCGTAAATTAAAAAACAATTCAATGTTTAATTTAGTAATGTTGCTAAAGAGAAGTGTGGCAACTTTCTTTACCATCACAATGAATGTATTACTACAAGCAGACAGCTGTTGTGATGCACATCAGAATCGCACATCAACTGTTGATGCTCGCGCTGACGATATCGAGGGAGGCGCGAGCACAACGTGAATCTGATCAGCGGCTCGACGCAGATTCGCAGCGCCTGCAGGCGTTCATCTAACAAGGAGAAAACACCACCGTCACATTCGTAGCAGAAGACCAAATTTATCCAGTTTATCATTTAATCAATGTGCGCCTGGAGAGAGGACGCCACGTCGAATATAAACTACAGACTTGCGTCGCGAGTTGGTGGACGTTTATGAGTTAAAGCACGAGAAAGAGCTCGTGGAGTGGGAGGTATGAGGTAGGCTCACAGTTGCGTTGGGTTTCTCACAGCCAAGTAATAACCTGCAATCAGCCAATTATTCCCTCTGCAGTATTCAGGTGAACGCCCCCCCAGCGGTACGAGCTACATGCCATTAATGAACATGAAGAAGCGCCTCGTGTTGTCCCGTAGGCTTTCAACGCTCAGATGTGTTTGTTAACTCTTAACTGTGACACGGTGTGTGTGAAAATAGATGGGTTCAGAGATGGCGTGTGAAATATGAATGTAAAGTGACCTGCTACGCTGTCACACCTCTGCGCGGGGCGCACACGCACACAGAGAGGACGGCCGGGCGAGTCACGCTCTTCACAATGGGTGTTTATGGTTGGTGCTCTTATGAAGGACTGATGTATTGCCCATTATAAGACACACGTTTTTCATTCTGACCCTGTTTACTCAATGCACATGTTGGGTCATGTCACGTGATGATGCAGTTGTTTGTGTCATGTTGACATTAAGGCAGCAGCACAATGATGCTTTTCGAAAAAGATCAAAACCGTTCTCATTTTTTCTTGTAGCTAAAACAATAGACCAATTTGGAGTCGACGTCACGGTTACGTCACTGCCAGCTGCGCGCGCACACCGGTTGCAGAGAAACAGTGGAAACAAAGCAGCAATGAGTGAAACGGAGGAGACAATTCCTTCAAAAACGTGTTGTTGAATGTTAGAATAGTAATGGCAAAAATGATGGTATTAATTCCTTTGGAATGCCGTCGTTGAATATGCCATTTTAAACTGAACTCATTAAACGAACAGACTGGACTGACGAGATCATCCGGATCTGTGTTTATTTTATTCCAGGTAAGGTTTTCTGTAATCTATTATAACTATTCCGTATCCGTGTTATTCTCTAGTCGCTAAAGGCTATCTCTTCTGGGTTTTTCTGCAACCAAGATGCGCGCGCATCACGAATGTTTACAAACTTATAATTAGCCTTTGTTTTAAAGTTCTCTGATTATAGACATGACATCATGTGACCTCTGTGATCCAATCAGAGCGAAGTGCTGCCATCTATCTTATCCATGCATCCAAGTTGTTCACTGATCGAAGATAAATCTCTCTTATGCTATTTGATTTGAAATATATTTATTAATGATATAAAATAATATATTTTTACAGTTTGTTTACAAAATCTTTGCTATCACACCAAGGACACGGTATATTTGTCAATTGCCTTATACATAAAGGTCTTACACGTTAAAGGCTTTTCACCACCTCGAGCCATTTAGCACGTTCCGCATCTTGTCAGTGTCAAAAAGTGTGACCTCTGTTCTAAATATATCAGCCGTCAGAGGATAAGAAGCCACAATGAATATAAACACACAAGTGTAAACGTGCACGTTGACCTGAAGGTGTGAACGCTGAAGTCTAACGTGAACTATTGAATATTAATGTCTCGTCATTAGAGTTTCAGAAGAAATGTCGACAATGTGTCAAACGGAGATTTGTCAAGTCTGCGATCAAAAGTCTCAATATGAACTCAAACTGTTCTCATCAAATTTACCCAAAACCTCTACAAATCTACATTCATTTACACCTCCAGACTCTTCATGTGTTTCAACAATTACACTCTCATTTGATCCTCTTCTTATTCCTCTTTAGGAGAAACATCTGAGACTAAGTTGATACTTTAATGAAACAAAAGAGAACTCTATCAGATGGTGTTTTTAGGGTGATGTTGATTCAGGGGTAGTTTGACTACTCGGTTTCAGTACACTTTGCACACATGAAGGCGTTTACTCTCACATAAACACACACGAATAAACGAAGGACAAAATCACTTTTGCGTAATAACACAGATTTCAGACTCAATGTAAAGCTGCAGAATTATGTAAACAAACATCATTACGGTGAGTGATGGGGGTAATATAGACCCTCACCGGAGTTTGTGACGGCTTTGTGAAGTGTGTGTTCAGGTCCTCTGGGTGTGATGCTGTGTAAGGTTCTAATCTTCAGACCTGCTAGCATGAGCAGAAACTACGGTGAGCTCAGGCGTGCTATTCTCTTACGGCCGCTCCGTGCCTATGGGACGGGTGGAAATATATCTCTCTGACCTGCCACCAATTTGCTGAAGGTACGCAGCGGAGTTTATTGAAGTTCGCATGCAATATATGATAAGCAGCTCCGCCGCCTCTGACTTCTGCACAGAATTGCTTTCGTCTCTGTGGTGTTTTTTGGTCTTTTTTGCTGATAACACGGGGCTGTTTCTGGATTGTTTGTTGGAAATGTGTCCTCGTCCTCCAGGGGCCGGAAAGTGCTGATGAACCCCGTCAGACGGAGAAGTGCCGACCGGACCGGATGATGGGAAAGAGAGAGAGTGCACGTGGGCTTTGTCTTTCACTCCATTATCAAAGTGATGGTATAGAAAAAACTCTGATTTATCTGCACTTGGGTTGTGTTTAATAGACTAAATGAAGTACGGTTGTTGAAGGATGAAAGTGTTTTGTTTTAGTGGTCACCGAAGGAGAGCAGCCGTGACCTCTGCTCATGTCCCTCAGGGTTCAGCTGAACATGCCTGTGACCTCACATGTCAAAGGTCTCGGCCAATTGCAATCGACGTCTGAACAGAAGGGAAGCAGTGCTGATAAAGTCCCAGTTCAGCTCATTATTTGCTGCAAGGCTCTTGTCCTGGTCAAACGTGTGTGTGTGTGTGTTTGTGTGCTTTTTCTTGGCCGGTAAATACACAGTGTGCACAGAACAATTTATTTGTCTTAGAAGGTAGGCAATAATGTGTCTTAAAAATGTGTGAATGCATCTGTAGGTGTGTACGTTTGTATAAAGTTGTGGAGTATCCATTAAAGCGGTTTTAATTCTGTCATCATTGACTCACCGTGGGGTTGTTCAAAATCTGTATACATGTATTGTTCTGATGGACAAAGAGAAAGATATTTGGAAGAATGCTTATAACCAGACAGATTTTGCCCCCGTTGACTCCCAGAGTAGGAAAAAATACTTAATAGTTTTTTTTTTTCGAAGATATTTTGAAGAATGTAAGACAGCAAACAGTTCTGCGGCACTTTTGACTACCATAGTATCTGTCAGCATTCTTCCAAATATCTTTTATACAAAGACATTTATACAGATTTGGAACAACTCAAAGGTGAGTAAACGATGACAGCATTTTTGATTCATTTTTGCACATTTTCCCGTGCAAATGCTATTCAATACTGTAAATGTTGAGACTCCTATTCTGTAAATGTGCTTTGATTCTTCTTCCATCCGATCGTTCATAGTACAGTAGTTTCCATGATGTCATTTGCAAACGATGTAAAGTGTGGATTATTCAGTGTAGTTTGATACTGTAAGAGGTGATACATGATGAACTGTGAGGTTTGAGCGGTTGAATCTGAGCTCTACACATCAGTAGACCGAAGCTCCGCTCGGATACACAAACATGGACTTTTAAAGAGCCTCAGAGCGAAGACAAGACGGACCGAAAATAAGAACGGTCACCAGTTTCCGTCTGTCTGTTTCTTGTGGCTTATCTCTGCTCTTGAGCTGGTTTGTCTGAGATGTTGACAGACTGTTTAAATATCTGCCAACCTTGAAAGTGTTTTACATTTAATCTTCTGGCAGACGCTTTAAAATACATGCGCAGACAATTCTGTTTACCTGCTGTTTTGCTAAGGTCCTCTATCAGTGTTTTAGGGTGTCGCTATGTGGTTGCAAGTGTCTTCTTTGTGGTCCTGTCACGTTGCTGGAGTGTTGCCAAGTTGCCACATTTGCCAAATCTGTAATATTCTGGTCTGAATATGAAGCTCGGGAGATGTAAAGGAGTTCTCAGTTGTGTTTCATTTACGTATCAACTTGGTCTCAGATGTTTGTCCTTAAAAGAACTGAAAGAGATCAAATGAGAGTGTGATTGTTGAAACACATGAAGAGCATGGAGGTGAAATCATCTGGATTTGAGTAAATGTGATGAGAAATGTTTGAATTCACATTGAGACCTTCAATAATATTGACTTTTGATTGCAGACGAGACAAATCTGAGCTCAGCTTGACACGTTGTTGACGTCTCTTCTCAAACTCTAATGACAGACACATTTGTGATTGTTTTTCTCAGGTGAAATATCCGAGACACACATGAGACTTCAGCAAAAGTTTTAAAGTGCTCTCCATTTGATCTCATTGATGTCTAGGAGAAGTAAACGTGATACTGCAGTGATCTAATATGTGATTTTGTTTCTCATGGGTTGGCAGGTGGACCAGATTTTTCCGTACGAACATTCATGTTTTTAGCAGCGGCGGTAGTTTCAACAAGATCAACGTCGGCCATTTTTAAACTTTCAGTCTTAGTCATGATTTTATTTTCCAGGCAGTGTTTATCTCGCATAAGGAATGAGATTGTCCAGGTGAATTATCTGCTTTTGTTTCTGTTTCAGATGTATTCTGCGTGTTGGGATGTGACAGGACAATGGAGACGCCTGGTTCCGCGAGAAGACAGAAGGTCACACACACACACTTTTCCCCAGTGTGTGTATGAAAAAATCTGTGACACAGATGGTGATGCCAAATCCATCGCAGGTGCCCTCTGCGCGGAGGCCGAACAAAGACATTCCCAGCTCTGGGAGAACGCCTTTGTATTGTGTTGTGCCGAAATGTCCGCATCAGGCCGACGCGATCGATACGGCAGAACAATGTCGAGCATTAACCCCGACCGTTTCCCCTCCTTAAGACCTCAACGACGTTCACCTGCCGCGCGTCACGCTGACAATTAAACGCTTAACAAACCATTCCTGATTCTTCCGCCCGTGAAAAAAATCCTGATTGTGGCACCTTTAAGCCTCTCGGCGTCCTTTTCGCAGCGGATGGGAAGCGTCTCCAGAAACATGAATGCCCTTTTAATGATTTCCCGCTTCATTCAGGCCCTATTCAGAGACACGAGTGTATGCGGAGTTCATTTCCCCGCTGTTTCAGCTCGGCGCGCTCTCGAGAGCTCTCGAGCCCAAATGACCCTGAAGTAGTCATTCATCTTCTCAATAGCTCGGCCGCGCCACCTCAAGAAAACTCGCCGCGTGCTTAAGCGACAATAAAACCCGCACCCTGTTTTTTCGTCCTTGAAAAGGGAGATAATAATCTTCCATCAACAAATGGGCAATTAATCACGGCGGTGCGGAATGCGCTCGGCCACTCGTGTCTCCGTCTCGGCTGGCACGGAGGAAAGGCCAAACGTGAATTAAAAGCCCGAGCCGAAGTCCAGCGGCGAGCGTAATGCCACTTCCTTTTGGTTTTCTTTTACAGGGAGGGATTTATTATTCCCAAAATCTCGAAAACCCCACGGGGGGCGCACGGCTCCGGGTCTCGTCGTTTGGTGAAGGGGGTTCGTTTATTTTTTTGTGGGGGATCTAGATTTAATTTAGTTGCCGATGTTGCTATCAGTGGCAAACAAGCTGGCAGGCCCAGCGGTCTGACGGTCTGTGATAAGAGCACCGCTCTCAGCTAAGCCTGATTAGTGTTGGCCTCTAAAAGGCTTTGTTATGAGAGGCAAATAGACTGTGGAACAGCAGCCTGGGACCTCACTGATATCAACAATCACACATCGAACTCCAACCCCACCCCTCTGAACAACACCATCTGTGCCTCCCTCACACACCATTTTGTCTCTGTATCGCTGGCGGTTTTGCTTTGAACATCGAGTGGCACACCGACACTACCAGAATAGTGCACTAGAGTCCCTAAAATAAACATTGATTTTTTCATTTTATTAGATGTCTCTCCGTGTCAGCAGTGTTTTACCTCACGAAACTGCGTTCGTTGTAGATGAAGACATCTCGCATCATCTTTCTGTGTTGTTATTTCTTTTCTACAAAGCGACAAAGATTTGTGTGAAAACACTGCGTTTGTCAACACAAAATATATGGGAATCGCGCTTCTACAGTTGTGCATTATTATATGCGTTTTGTTAAGTTTTCTGTCATTTTCATGTCATTTCAAACCTGTATGAGTTTCTTTCTTCTGCTTAACACAAAAGAAGATATTTTGAAGAACGTCCGTAACCAAACAACGCTAAACCTCATTGACGTCCATTGCATGAACACGAAACCACCGAGACATTTCTCAAAATATCTTCTTTTGCGTTCCACTGAAGAAAACGTCATATCACATGAGAGAGAATAAAGGATGATAGAATTGTAGATTTTGGGTGAACTGTCCCTTTAAGAATCTCTGCATGACAACAGCGATGTCAATGTTGCTTTGTTCATAAACAGCACTAACTTATTCTGCATTTAAAATGCTGTTCAGTACAAACTAAATGAATGTATGAAGCATGCGGGTCGAAACAAAAGAAAGTGTGTGTGTGTGCGCGCACATGTGTGTGTGGAGAGGAACAGTGTGAATGAGTGTTGGTTGTAATGTTTTCCTGCAGGCTGACAGCAGAGGTCCTCTCAACACGCTACAGGTTTCCTTTGTTCCCGCAGACAGAGATGAATCTCCCCCCTCCCGGACCCTCAGACCCCCCCGAACCCGGGGCCCACTGGTGGGGGCGCCTTTGTTCCCCGCACTCCATTATGTGAGCCATTACCACGGCGCTTCATATTTATATGCGCATATTGATGACCTTAAGTAAAGAAAATATTAATGAAAGTATAACAAAGGCTGAGTGACAGAAGTTGTGAATGATTTTTTGAGAGGTGAAAAAGTTCCTCTGGATTTTCCCTGAAACTGCTCACAAAGAAATGAGGAGAAATGAGCTGTTTGGAATATTTTAAATGTAATAAGTCTACGAGGTTTTTCAGGGAAATATGCGTTATTGAATCTACATAAACAAATACGAATGAAAAGTGAAGAGTGCCAAGAAACACAGCGTCGCACTTAAGATTTGCATCCTTGTTTTTATTTCAAATTTCCGTTTTTTTATTATACCATTTTTGCTGTTTTTTATTATGCAATTATTATTTCTGCTGTTAAAAGAAATACTCCGGGATCCATAGAAGTCTCTCGGTGAACCCAGACAAGCTTAATATGTTAACATAAAAATCATGTTCATAAAGATAGAACTACAACAGAAAACAATTGAATATTTGTATATGTTTGTCTGTATATGTGACCCTGGACAACAAATCCAGTCATAAGGGTCATTTTCTTTTAACTGAGATTTATACATCATCTGAATGCTAAATAAAGTTTTTCATTATTTATGATTTATTAGGATCGGACAATATTTGGGAATCTGGAATATGAGAGTGCAAAAAAATCTAAATATAGAGAAAATCGCCCGTAAAGTTGTCCTTAGCATATAGCATATAACACACAAAAATTCAGTTTTGATATATTTACGGAAGGAAATTACAAAAATATAGAAGAAATACAAAATATCTTCACTGAAAATGATCTTTTTTGTCTCTTTGTGTTGTTGATTGACTGGACGTTTCTCTGTTTCTCTCAGAAGTTTTAAGTGTAGAAGAGCAACACACAATGAAAACACAGCTGTCATTCCCCACAGACCTTCTGCTGTTGTGTCCCAGGTGACGCACACAAACACACACACTGAAGAAATCTGTCTTCTGTATTCACACAACAGTACGCTGCGTTCTTTAAGATCTACTATATGAAGCAGTATGCACTTTATTTCCCATGACCTCATGTTGCATGTTTAATGTGCAGTTTTTTTACAGAATTGAAGTGCAAAGTTTGATTTTGTCATAATGAAAATGGAAAGTCTTTTTTTATCGGTGTGCATCACATTTAATGTGATGTTCTCTTGTTGTGATGTTTGAGATGCATACTTTGCAGTGTAAACATGCTTCCGTGTAAACGTATTCAGAGGTTGTAAGATCGAAATGTCAGTAACATCAAATCTGTCCATATATCTGGGCGTCTACGCGACAGGTGCATCTACAACCAAAACACAATAAAGTTCATGCGCCGCACTTGACATGAAACACTATTTTACATCTCAACTAACTTATATAAAATGTTGTTAACTCTGCAAGACCGAATGGTTATTTGCATTTTATAATTCACATTTAAGCGCCGACTGTGACTCACACAACTGTAAACATGTTTAGGTCATGACACTTGAGCTGAGAACCGCTGATCTGTTTCAACCTCTGCCTCACCTGCACCTGTTTGATGTTTGAACAAACAAAACTGTTTGAATAAAAACTGTTTCCTCTCTGTCTGTGGTACAGTGTTATTGTGTCACACTTTTTAAAACAGACCCCAGTGTGTTCACAGGCTGTTTCTGACATGCATCAGTTCCCAGGTGAGGGTCTATACACCCAAACCCACACCTCCGCAGGGGCTTCGGGGATCAGACGCCCACTGGGACACAAGCACAGATGCCAGAAGTGGTTCATTCCTCCGTAAGAACGACACCCCACACACAATTTAGAGAGTGCAGCTTATTTTAGGAGCACCACAAAGCATTATGGGATTGAATGTAGTATACATTTATTGGTATTACTGTAGTAAACTGTTGTCAAATTCTTTTGCACGATAAATGATGAATCATTTCCTCTGGTTAAACCACTTCAGCTCACGCGTCTTTCTGTCGTGATCGGTCACTTACTGATATTAGCAAAACATTGTTGATGTAGCTACAGTATTTATCAATGTGTACATTATAGGAACAAAAGTCTGAATTTTGATCTATTTTACTCGTATCTTATCTACTTACAAATTTTGTTTGTAATTTGTTTGGATATTCTTATATAGTATTGCTTGTGTGGTAAACACTTGTTGTTTCTCAAAAGTGCGTTATAAATAAAGTTTGACTTGACTTGAATGCTTGATGTCTTGGGACCTGTTAGACTTGTGGCATTTAAGAACATTTTTTCTGGATTGCTCTAGAAGAACATCTAAAATGTGTTTATTAAATTAAAAATATACCCGAAAAGATTGAAGGTTAAAGAATGGTTAACAAGTGTAAAGTGGACTTGGTACACGATCTTCATGGGGAAACGAGAACTGACGGTTACTTTGTGTTCTGCAGTCAATGTGAGAATGCGGTTATATGTGTTCAATTTAATAGATTTAATGTAACTTAGTTACATTTACAGTAGGTTCTTGATCTTCTTTCTTTCCATCTTTCTTTCTTTACTATAAAATTTAGAATTTTATATTAATATGTATACTTTATATCGGCCAATATATCGGTTATCGGCTTCCAATATTAAAGAATTATCGGTTATCGGCCAAAATGTACATATTGGTGCATCCCTAATTCCTAGATACAATTGTGATTGTGAACCTTATAGAAAATACAGTATTTACTACACTATATCAATTTACTATATTTTATTCTACAGAGTACTATATTATACTGGAACTTAAAGCACTTTACTATAATAAATATGATATACTACAGTATGTGGGTCAGCTTATATGAAACCTCCAGACATTGAGGATCATTGTACATGTTGAACAGTGAGCTTGAAACAGGTGAATTTTTTGGGGCATTCTTCATCTTCTCTCAGGTGTAATATTGTCAGTCTTGGCCAAATCTCCATGGCGACAGTGTCAGAGGTGTGAGAATGTTCTAGAGGGAACCAGCAGGTCCTAATGACGATGGGACGATTGTGCCGCACTCGCTGTGTCCTCTCATGTTCTGTTCTTCTGGGATCTTTCATACGTGTCTCTCCTCTCACACCCTCATGAATAGCGTGATGTCGATTGACGCTACACTTTTACACGGCCTGAAATCACAGCAGCTCGGTTTAAATGTGAAAGAGCGCTTGGTTTCACATCTGTGCAAAATAATGAACATTTCTCCGTTGGGTTTGTTTATCCCTCTTCAGTGAAAGATCTGATCTGGTGGATTCCGCACCAACCTGAAAGAAAGAAAAATCGCAGGTAAGATTTCTCTAATGTCTCTTAGACGTCTCATGTGCGTCTCAGATATTTCTTAGGAGAAAAAGAGTCCGAAATCTCACAAATGTGTCTGTCATTAGAGTTTGAGAAGAAATGTCAACAACGTGTCAAACTGAGCTCAGATTTGTCAATTCTGCAATCAAAAGTCAATATTAAAGATCTCAATATTATGAACCCAAACATTTATCATCACATTTTTCTTTCATCTACACTGCTGAATGAACAAAGGGGAGATCAATTGTTGATTTTAATAAGACAATGTTCACATCATATTTAATTTGATGACGGGGGACGGGGTGTTAAAGAAGAGAGCATTCGCTCTGTAATGAGCCATTATGGCCGGCCCTCCTGGGCAGAAACTAATTGGTGCAGGATTAGCATTGAGAAAACCCAGCGACCAGAGATGTTCTTCTTTCTGCCTATCAGTGACCAACTTAATGCCCAAAACACACCAGATGCCCAATTTAGAGGTAACCGGCCCGCATTTCTCAACATTCATTTCCGGGGAAAACTTGAGTTTTGGAATGTGAGTCTGAGTAATAATCTCTCATGGCCAATGGCAAAAATATAACCTGCTTATTCAAGACAGAAAATCACTGCGGCTGTATGAGACGCCGGCAACAACAGGGACAAATCTGCTGTTAAAGAACAAAAATCCTCTTAAATTCATGATTAAAAAAACTTTTGCTTGCAAGAAAATCACCTAAAATATCTTTAACTAATATACGGTTCATGCACCAACCTACATTCTACTGTTTTTCATATTTCTGTTATTATGTACAGTATATAGAATTTGAACAATATTTATATAGTTAATAATTGTCTTGTTTATTGTATAGATTAATTAGGTAATTTATATCGTTTACTTAATATTACGTTTTTTTGTGAGTTAAATGTAAAGTACTAATGTATTGTTACATTTATGCATTTGGCAGAAGATTTTATCCAAAGCGACTTACATTGCATTATACTTTACAGTAGGTTCTTGATCTTTCTTTCTTTCTTTCATTCCGTCTTTCTTTCTTTCCTTCCGTCTTTCTTTCTTTCTTTCTTTCTTCTGTCTTTCTGTATTTCTTTTTTCTTTCTTTCTTTCTCTCTTTCCTCCTTTCTTTCTTTCTTTCCGTCTTTCTTTCTTTCTTTCTCTCTTTCTTTCTCCTCTTTCCTCCTTTCTTTCTTTCCGTCTTTCTTTCTTTCTTTCTTTCCGTCTTTCTTTCTTTCTTTCTTTCTTTCTTTCTTTTCTTTTCATTTTTTTTCTTTCATTCTTTCTTTCTTTCTTTCTTTCTTTCTGTCTTTCTTTCTCTCTTTCTTTCTTTCCGTCTTTCTTTCTTCTGTCTTTCTGTATTTCTTTTTTTCTTTCTTTCTTTCTCTCTTTCCTCCTTTCTTTCATTCCGTCTTTCCGTCTTTCTTTCTTTCTTTCTTTCTTTCCGTCTTTCTTTCTTTTTTCTGTCTGTCTGTCTTTCTTTCTTCTCTTTCTTTCTTTCTTTCTTCTCGTCTTTCTTTCTCGCTATCCTTTTTTTCGTTCTGTCTTTCTTTCTTTCTTTCTTTCTTTCTTTCTTTCTTTCTTTCTTCCGTCTTTCCATCTTTCTGTATTTCTTTCTTTCTTTCTCTCTCTCTCTCTTTCTTTCTCTCTTTTCCACTTTGCCATCAATGCCATCAATCAAAATAAAGAAGTTCTGTTTTGTTAATTGCATTTGTTTATAGTAATATAAGCATCATGTGCATGCTATGAAACAGATGTCGGTCAACCATGAACGCTATGCCACAGTCTCAGAATGAATGAGAAGGTATACACACGCCGCTGGAGATTTCACGGAAACACTACAGCGATTTCTTCAGACTGTGAAAAACACACTTAATAAATGTTGATGGTTACGATGTGTCATATCGCGTAGGCGCGGCAGCCTCGGCAAACAGATGTTGGTGTAGGGCCCAACTTCATTTAAGTAGGAAGAAATATGTTTTTAATTATCAGACCACCTGGGGCTTGATGGACCTTGCAAGCTTTACGCACAACAGATGTAGCCATTCTCCTTAATTAAGTTTGATTTCCATTTGACAAATGAAAAAGAATATTCCCCGCACTGTATCAAGGTAATTCACAAAGCGTTTGCCGATGTTGTCGAGTCATTTTATGCTAAAGTGTGTAAACAGTTCATTTGTCATTCTCTTAAAGCACGAGACGTTGATAATTGACTCCTAATGAGAACAAGAACACCGCCGTAAACGCTCATTTCCCATATGGGTAAAGATCTGCCTGACGGATGTAAAATAACAAACATGTTGTGTGTCTGATATTTGAATCAGTAGCTAAGAGAAGGTGAGATTAATGTTTACAAGATGTCTCAATATCAGATCAACACAATCTCACAGGATCAGCTGTAAGCTGTGAGTGACGAACCTGAAAGGGTTCGGTGGGATGTGTTTAGAATTGAATACAAATGTTCAAAAGTATGTCAAGAATTCTTTGGTCGTGTAACTGAATCAAATAAATACAAATGCAATGAGGTCATGTGACATTTTGTCACACAACCTGTTGAACTGTTTGGCATACTGCTACACACACTACTTTAAAGTAGTATCTAGAGTGTTTAAGAAGCGGTCAGGTAATATTTAATTCCAAACACAGCCACGAAGTTCTGACTTTACTCCCAGGACAGTTTGCTCAAGCAGAGCGTGGCATTCTGGGTAATGCGAGGGGGAAATTTGTGGAAAGATGGCATTTACAGGCCGGGGGAAAGACCTTGTGCTGAATACTAAAAGTTAGGTTTTCTTCCAGACCGGTGGTGAGTGTGGCCATGTGAGCGTGTCCTTCAGTTACGTGGTGGGATCCAGACGATGCTCAGGTTTGTTTGTCTGTCCTCTTCAACACTTTTACACCATCACTCACTTTCTAAATCTCTGTTTGTCTTCAGCGCGGACCTCTCCTCTCTGAGACGGACGAGACAGAAGCCATCTGCGCGTGCCCTAATGATGCCATAACACCCAGCAGCGCCCGTATCCACCCGATCATCAGGAGTGTCCCGTCTGGAGCGGTCAGGGTTCGTAAAGCACGTTAAAATATGCAAATAAAATCTGCACACTGGTTGGTGTTGGAGTCGAATGCTAACGATTATTAATTTGCGGCGGTTTTAATCTCGGCGCATGAAAAAAAGCCTTTTTCCGTGGTCACGAACGTTGATTGGATTTGAGAACGCGCAATCGAAAAAAAACTATTTCACATTAGCAGAATAATAAGCCAATGACATGGGTCGATTCCTTTTCCTTTCACATATTAGATCAACCATGTGAGAAATTGGAAGGAAACTGTTCAAGTGGGTTTTTCGGCTGCTCAACACCGATAATGAGTCAGACTGTTAATCCACGAGTCTGCTCGACTGTCCGAGGTTCAAGACGAAGGGACGTCCGTCCTGTGTCCTGTAACTGTCACCTTTAATGTCCCGTGACACACTTACAAGGGCGCTTAGAATGTAAAGAACATCAGATATACAAAAACAGACAAAGACCATTGGTAGTAACAGGTTTTTTAGAACACGTAAATAGGGGGCGACGCGCTAGCGTTGCTGCGCGCACATTTTTCTAGGCGCGTTGGCGCCACTTTGAGATGGAAAAGTTGAACTTTAATCAATCTACCAACAGCGTAGTCGTAACTTTCAATTCTTCGGCCTACATAGATCGACTTTTAGTACATTTTATGCATGTGACATTGACACGTGAGAGAGAGTTTTGAGACGCTCCCTTGACCGGTGAGACTTTAAACACATCAAGTTAAGTCTTCATGAATCCAGTTCCTACTTCATTTCATTCAGATCCGACTCACTTCAGATCCTAGAAACACGCGTTCCCGTCCGTCACTCTTTCTCTGTTGTGTCGGAGGTCTGGCGAGCCGTTGTTCTTGCAGGAGCGATCAGATGTTCGCCCCTTACATTCAGCAGACTAATAATAGGAGATAATGGGTGATGCGGCGGCAGGTTGCCTGTTGTAAATCTGAGTAGTTGTTCTCCACGGGCCGGAAAGCCTCGGCGTGTCGGGTCATCTTCTGTTAAATCAACACCGGCGTGACACTGTGGCCGGCCGCCCTGACAGCTGATGATAAATGAGTGTTTGTCTCTGGGGTCCTGTGTTCAGACTGCTGGGATATTGGAGAGAAGAGTTCTCGCTTAACAGCTGTGTGCTGGAGCGTATCGTGTGTGTCTGAAAATACATGAATCACAATATAGATTGTAGTTTTCACACACACACACATTAATGGGCTCTTCCGTCTGTTCTCCTTTTCGTTAAGACCCCAGAATTAAAATGACTGTGTATTTGACATCGCAGCCATGCGTCAGGATTTAATTCTGACTATCACAGCTGACAGCAGGTGCATTCCTCTTCTATAGAGCATTTCATTGGATGTACATTTGTGGACCAGATGTTGATGTTTATTGTCTGTTTATCCTGTAAATACAGTGATGCATATGTGATCAATAGTCATTTTGTCAACGTTAGGCATAACAGTAGATATTGAATGTTGTTTGTGTGTTGTATGCAAATGAGATTTAAACAGTTCACCAAAAAATAAAAATGTTGTCATCTGTTGCTCACCCTCAAGTTGTTCCACGTCTGTCTTTGTTCTGATAAACACAGAGAAAGATATTTGGAAGAATGCTCCAAACAGTTCTTGGACACCATTGACTACCATAGTAGGAAAAATGACTTAATAAATGTATTTTTTGAACACAAAAGAAGATATTTTGAAGAATGTAGGACAGCAAACCGAACTGGGGCACTTTTGACATTGTCATTTTTCCTACTATATGAGTCAATGGTGACCAAGAACTGTTTGGTTACAAGCATTCTTCCAAATAAATGTAGACAAATTTGGAACAGCTCGAGGGTGAGTAAATGATGACAGAAGTTTTATTTTTGGCCGAACTGTCCCTTTGAGTTAAAATATGCATGACAGTGAATGAAAAGGTTGAGCTTTTGAATAACCTAATGAATATTTTACATTTTACTTTGTTCTTGATACAGAGCAGAAGACCTGGAACACTTCAGAGGATCTGGAAGACACATTAATAAAAGTGGGTTCTTTTCAAGCCAGTGTTTGGGCCAGCCGCAGGGTTGGTTCATCCCCGAGCATTTGGGTTGCTTTAACTCATTGTTGGGTTGAATATGAAAAATCCTGGGCTAAGTCTCTTTTATGACCCAGCTCTGGGAGGAAATAACCCAGCATTTTTTCCAGGTCAGCGCACGAGTCATTCTGTAAATGCATGAGGATATGTAAGTGAACCATTTTATTTTTTGGCCTTATACAATTGTTTCAAAAATGCTTTTTTGGGATTTAAATATGAATGTATTGGTTTTAAGGATCTACGCACTCTTAAAAATGTTGGATTATTTTCAACCCAGCGTTGGGTCAAAAAGGGATGAACCCAACCGTGTGGTTGTAAACTAACCTCTGCTTGGTTGTTTCATTCCAAAATGTTGGGATATTTAACCCATTATGATGTCAAATGGGTTAGACTTTTTTGACCCGGCGCTGGGTTGAAAGTAAACTTGTGTGCACCACTACATTGACAAAACGTTGAGAAGATATAATCGTTTGAAACGTAGTGTCTTATGGCTGGACCACACTACAAGACTTAAAAAATCTGAACAGATTATCACTTGCAGACTTTTTGAACGTTTACTGGGCATCACAATACGCAATAAAATCTGCATTCTGGCACAGACTTTCTGCAACAACTGAAAATCTGGGCAGAATCTGAGCTAAAGTCTGGTAGTGTGATCAGGGCTTTACTTCCACCAGTACAGATCAATGACATTTGTCTGCACTTCATGAGCTTCTCTTCAGATTTACCATTACATTCACATTTAGTCATTTTGCAGATGCTTTTATCCAAAATGAGGTAAACAGACAAAAAATGTATTAGCTGTTTGAAATGTGGGAGGAGCCACTCAGTATGTCCCGCCCTGACCTTTAGTTTCAGTTGACCAGATATGTGCACTTGAGTGTGACTTTAGGGTCGGATTCAGTGTGAAGACGGAGATTTGGGTGTGAATGTGGTTTTGTTTAAAGGGGTTCATATGCTAAAACACACACACATATATCCTGCAATAATGTCTGAACGCTGAAAGGGTAAAATGCACAAAAGCACGGAAGCAATAATAAAATCTATCACCACAAACTGTAACATGAACTTGGATTTCACACCCGAGGCAGAATCTGTGCTTTAAATCACAAAATCATTTTATCTGCTGTGGAGTTCAGAGAGAGAGAGAGAGAGAGAGAGAGAGAGAGAGAGAGTTACCGATGCGCTCCAGAGGGAAGATCGCACATCCCTTCCAGGAACGCTACGAATTAAATCCATCTTCAGCTGCAAAACAAACGCAGCACCAGTGCTGCAGATTTCTAATGCGTCTCCTCTCTGATTACTCAATTAAGCTCATTGTTTATCTAATCGCAGGCCTCATTATCTTCCCGTGTCATGCCACGGCTCTGACTCGTCAGATACTCCGAGAACCGGTTCACGGGGCGGCGGCCGTACTGCGGAACGTTTCCGGAGATATGTATCTTCTCCACAGCTATTCCCCGACATATTGTACGGAAGCACAGCATGCTGTGACCCAAATAGCAAACTCAATAATCTTCCGAAACAGACTCAGCAAGTAGAGAGGGGGGGAAAACTTCTCCCACTAAAAATACTACAGGGATTGTTGCACGAAAGCTGCAGGCGCGAGAAACAACACGCGGCAGAAGCAGAAGCGAGATAATTCAATCCCGCTCCTGTACAGATACGCTTCCAGGCGTCCAATTGTAGAACAGACGATAATTGATACATATTTCCCTCCAAACAAAGAGTCGATCTTTGAGTACCGCATAATAGAAACGAATTCGATTTGAACATCATCTCTGGAGAAAATGTGCAGCGTTTGGCTTATGCATAAATCGCAGCTCCGATTCCTTCCGTGTGGCACGATGAGTGTTGTTAAGTGGTTGCTACGGTGTTCTGGTTGGTTGCTAGGGGGCTGCTTACTCCAGTCTCTGTGATATTCTGGTCTACAGGATATTCTCGCCCACTTCTAGTAGAATCTTTTCGAATAGTCTTTGAGATTCTAATATGGTTCATGTCTGTAGCGTTGTCAGCTGTTAAAGTCCAGAACGGCCGTCCCACCGATGGCCTACGGTCGTGACCAGGGGCGGATTGGCCATCTGGATTACCGGAACTTTTCCCGGTGGGCCGCTAACGTATTGTAACGCAATGGACGCTTGGGACACATTACATACAACAACTGGAGGGCCGATGTGGGCCAAATAATCCAGGAGTGATTTTGCTTCCGAGTCCGCCCCTGGTTGTCAGTCTAAGTGTGTCACATCGGTCATTGAATTTCTCATTCTTATGCTCTCGGGTCTGATTGTTAGGAAGATAATGAGGTCAAAGGTCAAGAGAGCCGTCTGATCTTCATACACTCACCCTTGAAGTGCTGAAATCGCTCTGGTCTGGTCTCTATGTCCCGCACATCTCACTTGCAAGATGAGGTGTGAATGTTTGTTTGATTTTGATGAACAGCCTGTTCCTTACACAGATGCGTCTGAAGGCTTCACCGATGACTTTGTGCTGAATTTGTGACGCAGTCTGTGAAATCCAGGTTAAAGTCCCACAATTTCATTCTAATTTGAACTTTTCATTGCACAATGATTTCGATCTTTGACATGTCAATATTAAAGATATCGAGGTCATGTTTTTCACAGAATGTTCTTTACATCATGTACAATGATTTTATATGTAGAAAATCGAGTTTAGTTCACGTTTGATTCAAGCTCACAGTCTGGGTCATAAATATTCTCCTTTTGGCTTTTTTACAGTCAAATAAAAGTATCAATGGTTGGAGCAGCGACAGGGTCACGTGCATCTTTCATTTAGCAGTTTTTATCCTGACCGGTTTACACACCAGAAACATCGCAAGCACAATATCACACCGCCAATATCCAAGATTACTAAAAATATCATTTACAGAGAAACAAGAAAAGTTTCAGTGTCGTTGGTCTCACGGAGCTCTAATGATAACCAAAGGAAAGCCTAGAGAAGAGAAATACACGGAGAAGTGCAGATAATGAAGTAAAAGAAGAGGCACAGGCAGAAGTGAGTTGAAAGCAGATGTTGGGCTCAGAGAGGAGCCGGTGGGGTAGCGGGTTCCGCTCAGGTACCCCAGGCAGACGCGCGCAGCCTCGCTAATTGCAGTAATGACTGCCGCGCAGACGCTAATTAAAGCCGCGCGCTGGATGGTGGTCTGCGGCGCGAGCGAGCGCTGACAAACTCTGACAGCGCACGCTGGCAGACGCTAACAAAGACATAATCTAGGCTCCCAAAAAAAGTGCAGCAGGAAAGTAAATATTTCCGCACGATCCCCGCGCTGACCATATGGCACGTCTGTAATTAGAATGCGTTCTGTGAGCGCAGCGCGAGGATAATTGAATAACTCATCTGATTGTTTTAATGATGGTGGCCGGAGCGACTCATCAACACGTGGACTCTCTCATCCGTGCCGCTTTGGTTGTCTTGGTTCTTTAAATCTTACCTGCGAACGCGCTTTACAGTATGTGAACATCCACTGTTATACTTTACGCACAAACGGGTCTTGTAGGAACCAGTTGACCTTCTTTCTTTGCTGTCGGGTTTTCATTCTGCGGATGTGTTCTGTACATAATGAACAGATAAATGGTGATGATACTTTTGTGAGGTGATTCAAAGGGCAGAATGTTATTGTTGAGCTGTGAGGAGTTTTTCTAATTGCTTTTATACGTTTGAAATGCTGAGTTGATTTCACAATCTGAAGTCAACCGTTCGGTATTTGTGGCCTTGTTTTCCTCCGGGAGTTTAGTCCTGTGAAAACTTACTTTGTATTGAGTTCTTTTGCCAGTGGATCTCGCTTTAAGGTCTGCCCATGTTCCACAACAATAAAGTTCCATTCTAAAGCTTACATTTGAATTAGGTAAGAGTTAAGAATAATCTCTCATTTGTATTATTTTGGCCCAATTAACCCTCTGGTAGAGAAACACCCTTATTCTAAAATGGGACGTCGAAATCATCCGGCACCATGAGTGCAGTGGACATGAAGGATTTTTAAATTCTGTCTTGTTGAGGAGAGGCAGTTTTTTTTTAATGGAGAAAAACACTTCAGCGAGCTCAAAACAACGCCTTTGCAACTCTTCAGAACACCCTGGCAACCACCTGGCAAAGTGTTAACAAGCACACAGAAGCAGTCACATTAAAGTGCTCTTGAAAACCTCCCGGAACACCTGAGCATCTGAAAGGTGAGTCATGAATGGTCAATGACGTCTGTTAATGATGTGCTTTGGTAAAAGTTTTAAGAAAATAAAAAGTGTTCAAAGCTTTAGTTTGCCGGTGTATAGACCTCTTTCAGCTGTTTGTGAAGATTCTTCAAAGCTGACATTGTGTTAAAACATACACAATAAAGAGACCATTTAAAAAATATTTTCAGTTTGAATTGACTATTAATAGGTGTTTATGTAAAATGATAGTTTTTGGTTCGTTCTGTTAACTACTTAATATTTGTCCCAAATTTCAAACAAAAATCTTTTTTCTATTTGCATTCAATCGGAGAAAATGAAAACTGGAGAAACAGGTGAAAAGAAAAGATGCTCTGTGTTTTTCAGACATCAAATACTGTAAAAGAAAACAAGATCAGATTCATTTTTAAGTAACACAGCTGTCATATTTCTTTTATATGATCATATTTCTTTTTAATATGACAGCTGTCATATTTCTGTCATATTTTTCTTTTTATGTGATACGCTGTATTTTTCTCACAGTGTCTTGTCATGTTGTCAGTCTTTCACATTGCTGAAATGACCACAATACATCAAGAAATAATTTTTTAGAAATGGTCTTCCGTGACTCTACAGGTATAGGGTGACCATACGTGCCATTTTACCCAGACACGTCCTGGCCAGGATTTCGGGTGCGTCCTCCGCAGGTTGCATTTGTTCTCCACATACATCATCAAGGTTTTATTATTTCAGGTTTTATTTCAGAAAAGCAACCGATATATAAAAAAATACATCACTCCAAGGCACTCGAAAGTATCAAAAATAAAAGCCTTTATTAACACATGCTTCACCTAAAATCACAACACACTTGCACCAACACGTTGCGGCTAACAAGCCTTCATCAGGGTGTCAAACTACACACACACACACACACCAATTCTCTCTACACAATCATCTAGTCACATGACATGGTCATCTGATTAAGTAGAAGCAACTCAAAACAAATTATGTTTTATAAATATAATGGTTCATATCATTTAAATTACAAACAATAAAGAACATGAAAAAAGCAACCAGAAAATTCCACTATATGGATGTGACACAAAAGCCCTCAGAGAATGTTTTTGTTACCAATATACTGAAGCATTTGTTTATATCAAGTTTTCTATTTTAAAAATGGGAAACAAAGATGCGTGATGAATGTGACCAAAAGATGATGCGGTTTATGGGAAACAAACTTTGTAGGATTTCTGTAAATCAAAATGTGCAAACCTGAAGCAATAATTCCCAACAAATGTAGAAGGGACGTCTCTTCATATAATTCATATAACATCAAATAGTTACTTTACTTAAATTTTCTTCTGTCGATTCATGAGGAATATGTCCCGTTATGGATGTGAAATGGAAAAATCCATTCCATTCCATTTTCTACCGCTTGTCCGAACTACCTCGGGTCATGGGGAGCCTGCGCCTATCTCAGGAGTCATCGGGCATCAAGGCAGGATACACCCTGGATGGAGTGCCAACCCATCGCAGGGCACACACACTCACTCATTCACTCACGCACTCACACCCTACGGACAATTTTTCCAGAGATGCCAATCAACCTACCATGCATGTCTTTGGACCAGGGGAGGAAACCGGAGTACCCGGAGGAAACCCCCGAGGCACGGGGAGAACATGCAAACTCCACACACACAAGTCGGAAGCGGGAATCGAACCCCCAACCCTGGAGGTGTGAGGCGAACGTGCTAACCACTAAGCCACCGTGCCCCCCTAAAATGGAAAAATCATGCAGTGAAAATAAAAAGAATGCTTTAAAACTTGAAGAACATAGATATTTGAACCAACAAATGTTGACATCTGTGCTATCAGCGTAGTAGAAGCCTTTGGTAAAAAGGTAAGGTTGACATTTTCACAGAATTGCCCAACCGATATATTTCAGTGTGAAAAGAAAATATGAATTGTATAATGTTTTTGAACTGAAATGTGAGAACCTCGATGGCATATGTGTGCAACCTCACGCACCAGAAATCCTGGCCTGTACGTGTCTGGAAAAAATGTCACGAGAATGGCAGTTGTTTGTAAAGTCCTTTGCTTGGTTTAAAAATGTAGCGTTGTCTCTGTTTTCTATCATTCTCGCGATCTCTTCGGGAACCCGTGTGAGGTTTCTGGGGTTGACTTCATCTCATTGCTGTCTGGAGAAAACATCTGAGAGTTTTCTTTCCTGCAGTCTTGTATGTGCCGCTGGTTTTGTTTGACATCATCGAGCGTCGTGACAGTGGACAGTGGTGTAGTGGACAGTGTTCCAGTCTTTATGCTAAAGAACTGTGAGATGTTTTCAAGCTGAACTCGACCATAACTCACCAGAGACTCACGTCACTTAAAAGAGCATCCATCCTTTAAGTGAGGATTTAACCAGAGAGGGCACGTTTCCCCGGTGACTCCTGTGTGTGTGTGTTGTCGGGGGGATTCCTGCACTGGCGTGTGTGTCTCATGGGACCCTGGACATCTGTTCACTCGCACTGGCTGTGGTCAGTCTGGCATTGGTAATCCTCAATCCTCCCTGGAGGCGTCTGCCCGCTGACCTGGTTTCCTCTCTCTCTCTCTCACACTCTCTATCTCTCTCTCGTCTTCCTTTCTGTCACTGAGCAAAGCCAATCGGACGCGGCCTCAGCCTTCAGATCAAAGCCGCGCAGATTCCACGGCAGAAGCATTTGAAGTGGTTGGAAAAATAAGTCACGTGTGGCGTCTTCGCGACAGCATTCTCATGACGTCTGTATTTTTACATCTTCATCGCCCTTGTGCTCAGCTCTTTTCACCGAAGAGGGTATTTTTAAAGCCCAAATAAGGCGTGAAGACTAATCCGCTGCGTCTTTTACTACATTTTTCTCGTTCTTTTTCGGTTTCTCAGAGAGCATTGCTGAGTGTACTGTGCTTGCCTTTAAGCACCGGTTGAAGCTGTAACCCCTGCTGTGCTTTCACACCAAACTTTACCTTGCGAAATAAAACAATACAAAACAACAGTTATCGCTGTAGGTCTTTCTGAATCTCTTCCCTGACGTGGGCACGGAGAGGAGGCTTTCTCAGATAACATCTGCCTGTAGCTCTCTCTCTCTCTCTCTCTCTCTCTCTCTCTGGCATCTTTCCTGCTGCTTGGTTTATCTGCTTTTCTAAACGGTTAAGATAAAAGAGAGATCAAACAGATATTATGATCAAGTCTTCTGCTACTCAGATTTTTCTCAGAAGCGTCAGAAGCCTCATTATGAGTTTTAAGCTGAGTGGTTTTCTAGCGTATAGTAGTGGCCAAAATTGTCATTTTCGCTTGTAATTCAGATATATTATTAAAGGTGTGTGTGTGTGTGTGTGTGTGTGTGTGTGTGTGTGTGTAAACCGAAGCTCAGCTTGAGAAGAATTAAAGGATTTGGGGCAAAAAATAACACAATGAGCAAAGCTTGTGTCGAGACCCCTGAGAATGACTGCTGTGGTCCCTAAATACAAAAATATTAAACTGATCCAATTTTACTCAACGTTTGCTTTTTATGGCAGTTAATGTGGTATGATATCTGTTTGGTTACTGACATTCTTCCAAATATCTCCCTTTGTGTTCATCAGAACAAAGAAATGTACACGAGTTTGGAACAACCTGAGGGTGAGTAAACGATGACAGCATTTGGGTGAACTATCCCTATAAAGTTGAGTGTTTTCTCCATTTTGTACCGAACATCTCATATTTTGATGATATTTTTGATTCAAGGCTTAATGGGTTTTCCAGCACATGAAACGCTCACGTACTGTAACGTTTGTGCAGGTGACAGAACCTGAATATACCTGAACATCCTTTAAAGAGTCGCTCTGAATCACGTCACGTGAGCTTCATGACACTTTATCCCACACGTCTTCATAAACGGTATAAATAATGAGCACGTCTGATAATATTAATGTTAATGAATACGAATGACGCTTTGATACGACACTGTCGATTTGATGTGGTGTTAGGTGAGGTCACGCGGTGGCCGCGTCGAGCATTAATCTCGCTTCATCATTTAGAAGAGTTCTTCCATCAGCCGCACCGTCTTTCACTTGGAAAACACATCCATCATCCTCACCGCTGATTGGGACAACGAGACTTGTTATGCTGTAAAACCATCATGGAGAAGTTAGCCGTCATAAATCTTCTCTTAAACAGACAACACGCCTGTGGAAAGGAAGACATCGATGTTGTTTCTTTACAGCAGATTGAAAGCATCTCTGAGCGTGTACAGAAATGCCTGCGTTCATGGTGTCTATGGCTGATGTGAATGGAAACGAGGCGCTTTTCTTTGTTGTTTTGTTTTGCTGGGCGTTTATGAAATATTGCAATCCAAATTCGGTACAACAACGTGTATCCGTCTTCGCGGGAAAGCGTCTGTGGGCGTTGTTTCTACACTGTTACGCTCTTATTGTGAAAGTGGGAATAAAGTGATGTAAGAAGAGATGTGCAAAACTAGCGTGATATCTATCCAACTACACAAAACTGTAAATATATTATTATTTTGTCAAACGATAAATCAAACATTCGGTGTTTCCTCATGTTTTTGTTGGTTTCAAAAAGCAATTGTTGTGTGAATAGTCCTCCAGTTGTTACTTGTAGATGTTGAACTGCTGGTTGACCGTGGTGACCCGTAAGATCACACACACTCGTGTTTAGTTATGGGATGGCAGGTCTGCTGACTGCTGGTTTTGGCATGAGTGTTTGTTTAAGGTCTTTGCCAGTGAAACGCACATCTCATCTCACCCGCTGCCATCTGTACCAGATCTGTTCGTTTGCTTTTTCAGATTTGCCAAAGTTTGTGAACTAACTTGAGTCTCTGTGTGTGGCTGTAAGATCTTCTCCATGTGCATCTGTGTTAAAAGTTTTGGTTTTTTATGTTTTACTGTCAATGTGTACAATCGAACTTGTCTAAAATCACAAACTCTAAACATGAAATCTATTTTGGTGTCACGAGCATCATCACCATAAATATATGACTTGTGGCTTGGAACAATTCAATTGATAAAGACTTAATTTTGAGAGTTGGAATGAGACACCAAACTCATTTGATTTGAATGATTGCTTTGGTACATGTTTGTCTTAATGTTCAGTGATGGTACATTTGGTGATGCCTGCACATGTTAGAGATATTTTGGAAACACACTGTGCCACAGGGGGCGGGGCTTTCTGCCCGTCTGACAGCGACACAGAAGGAGGATGACCTTTAATTGGCTGTTGAAGTGTTAAGGCGGAGACAGAAGCTAATGATGGTTGAGGCTCAGCCGGATGATTCTTTTGTGTGAGATGCCACGCGTCCCTAGAGGACAGTCTTATATGTTTCTTCATTTAACGCTTCATTTGTGATAGCTGTAAGGCCAGATCTGTGTGTGTGCCCGTGCGTGTGACACAGGACATTTGTGTATTTGTGAGAAAGTAAAACGAGAGGTGCTGTTTTTACACATTTAAATGACATTAATACATTTTGCAGACACTTCTTATCAAAGCTACTTCAATTGCATTTGAGGTAATACGTTTGATCCGGTGTGTTTGTTTTTATTAAGTCATTGCGTTACACATGCTGTACTGTAAGAGCTACAGGAAAGCTTCTTGTTTGAGTGTATTTGCATTTTATAAGATTTGCTTACTCAATTCATACATGTCATTTCTATCGACGGTTTCAAAGTAACAACATAAACAAATGTTACTGCGCATGCGCACGTTCGTGGACTGCCCTTAACTTCCGGTTCGCAAACAGTAGAGCGCCTGTAGATTATTTCTGATAACAAGCAAAAACCGAGAAAAAACGTTACTTGGCTAAACTTGGCAATATTTTGCATTTCGACTGCGATACCAAGATCAACCGCTAGATGTCAACGTACCACACGGTTTGTTTGAATTTTTATTTAATAAAAATAAACACAACAAAATTCATCGGTTATTTTCTACAATTATTATGCAATAAAATAATCATATTAATTAACATCAATGAAATGAAATATAAATAGTTCTATAATTAGCGCGTTTGATGAAACTTGTCCATACAACAGTTGAAAGTGACCATGGCTGTACGAAAGTCTCTGTGCACATGTGCTCAATCAGATCATTTGTGTGTGTGTGTGTGTGTGTGTGTGTGCGTGCGTGCGTGCGTGCGCGCGTACGGTCACAATCACACCTTGACCGTGTGTGTGGTTGGGGGGGGGGGGGCTACATGATTTGGGACGGTGTTAATGTCCCAGTCTCTCTTGAGTCTATCCAGACACAAAGGCGACCCCCATGTGGGATGAGCCCCTCTTCACTCCCGGATCCCATGAAGATCATTAACTAGACTAGAGAGAGAAAGAGACTATCAATCTTGTCATTCACACAATGCAGAATCAAATCAGCAGCAAATAATAAACTGCTGTAGACAGACGTGCGTCTCGCTAAACATGAACAGGCCTTCTGAAACTCATTGAAAACACATTTAACATCACACAAAGATATAAGCTCTGAAAAATATGCGTGCATATATACATTCAGGCATTTCAATAAATGCACAGTAAGTGTGTTTATATACTGAACATGCCAAAACACATACAGCATATACAGACTAAGTTTGGTGTATTTATGAAGCATTACCATTTCAAATCCTTCACGCAGATGAACAATATTTTTATTGTTTCAACAGAAAGGATTTTATGCACGTTATGTCTTTGTATCGGCAGAAAAGCGAGAGAGAGAATGCAATCATTTCAACCTTCAATATTTCCATGCATGCAAATGCAATAAGTGCTAAGATTTTTTATACGCCCGTGTGCTGATATGTAATAATATGAAGAAATCTCTCACATCAACCCAAAATCCGTGCTTTCCCCTCTCATAAAAGTTCCCATCTGCACACTTCGAGTAACCTTCTGTGAATACATCCATCTGAATTGTTCCTAAATAGACCGCAAGCTGCTAATAAAGTATACTTAACATAACAAAAGAAAGCAGAGTCCTGTCACCCGAGTCTGAGCGTAAGATAACAGAGGCGGGAGCCAATGGGAGGGCTCGGATGCTCGGCACATCATCTCTGACTCTGTGTTTTCCACTCTGCTCAGCAAAAGGCGAGCTGAGATCAATATCACGAGAGACGGAGTCTCATCCTAAATTACCGGCTAACAGCAGAGTCCTTTACCCCCCCGCCCCCACCCCCTACACTTGAGACCCTGCAGTAGAGAGGGATGGACTATCTTTAGCAGTAACGGAGGCTGTTTGTAATAAAGCAAGGTGGTTAATATCTGCTTGTCTTCTTTCTCTGCCTGTTTCTCTGCTCTCGGGGGCTACGGCACTTATATTATTAGCCGTGTAAAAACGGCCGTGCCGAGGTCTTATTAAGCTATTACCCGCAGGCCTCTGTCCAATCTCTGCGGGTTGCTACAGTAAGCAGAATGTTATATTGGAGAGTTTTATTAAATTGACGGTTCTGGTGGTCTCGGTGGAGTTTGTGTGCTCGGAAGGTTTCAAAGAAGAGTGCGCAGCAAGGACGGAGTGACCTCTGAACCTCTGTCAGGTGAACCACACGTGATACCCAGAGTAAAATGTTAATGGATGTGATGGGACAGGGGTTCTTTCTATCCTGCAGGGGTGTTATTGAAGTGTTGCAGGTGGTATGGATTGATAAGCACGAAAACACATTTAGCAAAATGTCATTTTGTTTTGTAGGTGAAGCCATCACTATGCCGTCCATATGTCCACTTTAAAGTGTGAACACTTTCTATAGAGGTCTATCAAACACTTGTTTTTTATGCATTTCTTCATTGGTATTTTTGCAGTTTCATTTGTTGATCATATCTGCTCTAAATGAATGAAAATCTTTGATTCTATTTTGTTTTATGCTTTATTCACAGGAGCTCTCTGATGAAACCTCACAGACGGCAGAATTCGCAGAGACAAGGGCGCCCTCCTGTGGCCAAATCTTGTAAAAGCAGTTTTCTATTTACAGTTTCCTAGTATTTACAGTTTTCTATTTGATATGAAAGTGATAATTAAAGACGATCCTTATGTTTGTATGTGTGCTTCATGGAGATCATGCGATACAACAGTGTTTCTTTGCATTTGAGGTTAAATAAGAGCCTGCGGTTCCCACAGAAGATCCAGACACGGCGACAGGTAAATCACACAGGTGTGAATCTTTATCTTTTACACAACAAGAGACCAGGAAAGACAAAATCACACATAACACGTCTTTGAAAGACCTTTTACCTTGTGAAAAAATAGAGACTTTGCTCAAGTCAAAAGTGACACACTGCAAAAAATGACTTTCTTAGTCTTTTTTTCTTGTTTTCCAGTAAAATGTCTAAACATTCTTCAAACAAGAAGCATTTTCTTGATGAGCAAACTGACCTAAGAAAATAAGTCTTTTTTTTGAGCAAAAGAAAAAAAAATCTAAATAATAAAAACAAGACTTATTTTCTTAGGTCAGTTTGCTCATCAAGAAAATGCTTCTTGATTCAAGAATGTTTAGACATTTTACTGGAAAACAAGAAAAAAAGTCTGAGTAAGAAAGTCATTTTTTGCAGTGCAGACGCTGGTCATCTCACAGGTGTCTCGTCTAAAGTTTCAGAAGGAATCTCAAGAATGTCTCTGAAGCTTCACTGAAACATCAAAGACTTTCTGATTTCCAACATTAAATGATCAAACATCCACATTCATCTTTAGCTGGATATTTTGTGTACATTTCTTCATTTACATCTTTTTTCTTGAGAAACTTTACATTAAAGTTGATACTTGAAAATTCATTTGGAACTCTATTATAGCTATCGACTAAGAAACACAGAATATAACTCTCCTCTGAGGTGATGGTTATGTTATGTTTTGTAACCGTCACCACCGTTTCCGGCCAGCCTCCTATTCTTTCCTTCTCTCACGTTCTCAGCTATAGTTCAGTGACCGCTTCCTATTCAGCGATGTGTGAGAGATATCTCAGATTCACAAGAACACGTTCGATTGGTACTCACTTTTCACGCACTGTTGACAGGTTTGCCCCGCTCGGATCTTCAAACAGCTCTGTGTTTGCTGTTGAAGGAGCTCACATCCTCGTGTGTCCTGCCACAAACTGTGGAGTGCATGAACAAGACCATTCTTCAATCTACATCTGCTCGTGAAGAGAGAAGAGAGTGTCATCACCTGTACTGTGTGAAAGGTTGACATGAGAGGTCACGCACATCACCAGCCGTCTCGTCAACACATACTGTGACTTAAAAGAAAACTGACCAGCACCAAAATCTTTACATCTTTAAGTCCAAATTAATATTTCAAACAGCTCATAGTAAACAGGTAATGTTGTCTTCTTCCTGTCAGCAGACAGGTACATATAGGCCCGTTTTAGGGGTGTGTGTTTATATGCACTATATCCTCAATATTCTATAGTCCTCCTCAGCTGCTATTTTATTTATTACATATATAAATGTTGGCATGATTTCGTCAGTGCATGTGTTTAACATGTGCCAAACAGATCCGAACCCCCGAGAGCAAGTGAACGAAAGAGCTTTCGCTCCCTTTATGAGACGTGCAGGTGGAGAAATGACCAATCAGAGGGCAAGAAGAGCTTCTACCTGAGCAGGTATCACCTAAGTGAAGAGCACCTGTGTGCGCAGTCTCTCGAACCCCTCTCGCCACAAACATCTCGTCAATTACAAAAAAAGACTATAAAACAGGACAAAACACATCGGCTATGGAGATCAGGGTCGTTTTAATGCTCGCCGTCACCTGCTGGAGCCTGTTGCGCGAGGCGCGTGGGGATAAGAAAGACATTTACAGGAAGGTCGTGGATCTGGTGGCTCCAGGTGAGAAGGTCCTCACTGAAGATGCGCTTCGCTCGGTTTTTGAAGGGCTGGAGAAACGTGTGCAGTGCTCCGGTGTGTCGTGTGAAAAGGTAAGTTATGTTTGCGAGTTTTGGAGAGGTCGAGGTCCAGCGCGCGCTGTAGGGTCGTGCGCTACACCTGCGCGCGAAACAAACGACTCAGGAACGAGCGCTTTCAATTGAGCGTATCTGTCATATACAACAATGTTTATATATAAGAAAATAATGCAAACGAGAGAAAAGTAGCCTAGTGTTTTAAACGCAAAAAAGTGAAGTCAATTGTGAAAGTTTGCGTATGTGGGTATAACGTTATAAACGGAAAGCATTTTCCTAAAAGTGTTTTATTTCATAGTAAAACACGTTTTAAATGAAAGATCCTCTGTTTAAACAGAGTGACCGTGGACTTTCAATATGTTTTATGTAGTTTGTTTTATTTCACACTGCGGGTGGATTATTTATCAGAATAAAGACTCGGTTTAGTGTTAGTATTAATTGTAAAATCTCTGAAAAATTACACGAGTAAAAAAGATTAAAAAATATATATATCAAATATTTTGACTATATCAAATTATGTATCTGAATCTGAAATTACAATATCTGAACGGGCTAAATTGTGACACGTTTTAACATAAATATAGCATTTCTAAAAAATAAAACGTTTTTTATTTCGTCTGAAAAACATTACATTTCCATCGTTTTTGTCCAGGAAAAAGCATCACAGTTAATTCACAGAGATACAGTTTTGTAAATAATAAACCAGCCTATTATTTAACATAAGAAATGTAACAAATGTCCTAAATTAATTTTATGTAATAAAAACACTTTGCTTTCTGTTAAAAGCTGTAACATGTAAGTGACCCTTGTCTAAGAGTTTATTGCCTTCACATTAACGCCTTTATATCACAAAACATGTAACTATCCTCCCTTAAAGGTTTCTGTTTAATTATAAAAAATAAAATGCATAACAAACAGGCCATAATTCATCATTAAACAAGTATAAGTGTTTTATATGAAGAATTGATTTATTTACTTTCCTTGTAATACCATGGTAAACATTTACTTCCTTTTTCCTTTTGTAAACACAATAAATGAATGTGGCATTTTAAAAAGTGTCAGAATCTCTCATCACTTCTCTTGTATCAGAATCCACAGTTTTGTTGTTATGTTATATTGGCAGGATCTTAGGTTACCATAGATCTCAGTCTGATCAATCAAATGTTTCATATTATCTGATATTGTTAATAAGAACCTTCCCTTCTCATTTAAGCCTAGCAAGATACCAGTTTGAGATAAAAAACAGCTTTAAACATGAACATTTCTCATTCATTTCTTCTAAAAGCCCGACTATCATGAGCGTTAAAAGAGCTCAGTCTCTGAGCAATAAAGTTTTCCTCCAGAGGAAAGTTATTACTAGTTTAACGTCCAGTATGTGAATGTAAATGAACGCATCTCTGTCTCTCTGTGTAGTGTCTGTCTGTGTCCGGTGTGTCTCAGCTCTTGAAGAACTCCAGTAGTTCAGATGGTCTACAGATGGAGGAGTTCTTCATGACGGCCGCCGGTTTCTGTCTGTTTCTGAGCGCTCCAGAGGAGACCTGCGGGGTCGTACGTGAGGGCCGATGGGGTGCAGAAACCGAACACTTCGTTGAATCAATCCTAGGCCACGGTCACAACGACAGCAACATCAGCACCAGTCCTCATTCCCATGACGGTGTCAGTGTCACAGAACATGAGGGTTTGGAGAGAGTGTTTCTGGACATCGAGGAACATTATCAACCCGACACACATGAGGTCAGTATCTTTTTTGTTTCGAGTAAAACCCTTTTGTTGATATTTAGGGTTTTATCTGTGTTTTCAGACCTGTCTCTCGCTGAACGACATCCTGGAGGAGAGCAGCGATCATCACGGGGATCACACACACGTGGAGCTGGACGTCGTGTTTGGAAACATTCTTTATCACGTTCTGCGTGGAGACTGCGTGAGAGCTCATGTCCTGCCGGAGCAACAGTACTTTCTGGATTACATCTTCAACCGCTCGGAGCATCTCACCCTGCACGGTATGACTGTCCGACTCAATTTGGACCTTTTCTGTTGCCAAAGTCATGTGGTATTAACGATGCCATTCTTCCAGACTTTGAAGATCTTCTGAGATCGCTGAACCTGGGTGGAGGGGACGGTCACGACCACCATCAGACTGAACCCCACCGCAGCCGGAAGACCCACAGACGGAGTCATCAAGAGGGTCGCCGTAGCAACAGCAGCTGGGATGCGGTAATCGTTCATTCTATCATCAGATCAAATGCCCTCGGCTCAAAACTTCATCAGATATCATGACGCATCATGTTTGTACCATATGAGGTTTTTGTTGAGCATCACCCGACAGCATCCGAGCAGCATCGAGGCGACCTCTGCATGCAGCAATCATATTTTCTGCTAATGCACAAATCAAATTATTTTTGTGATTCTGTTTGGTGCACGCTAAATCGTCGCAATGTTGGCCTTCAGCACGACATGTTTTCCAGTTGTGCATCGTGGGAAATCTCGGCACGCTTCATAAATCCACTCGTTTATCCGTGACGGTGGATGAAGAGGCCTGTGACATGACGTGTTATGCTCGAATGATGATCAGAAAGAAATGAAGCCATACATAGGGTTTTATGATGAATTTCTGTAATCTCACATGCCGTTTAAATAAGGCCTGTCGTATCACATCCGTGGAATGAATCAGTCGCGGGGTTTTGGAGTGTTTGTGTGATCATGAAAGCAACAGCGCTGATGTGGTGTGAAATGTGTCGATGATTGTGTCTCTCACGCAGACGTGTTTCAGCGCTGAAGACCTGCTGAGAATCCACCACGTGAACTCTTCGGCGCTGACCAGAGATCAGTTCACTCAGATCAGTCCTGCCCTGATTCAACAGATTCTCAGCGGAAGCTGTTCTGAGATCAGTCCCAGTCCTGTGAGCCCTGACGCTCTGAGCACCGCTGAACGTGAGTGAGCTCTTCAGACACCCTGATGTGTGTTTTACACCTCACTGCTTCTCTTGATGTTTTTGAGATCTGTTCATGTATCTGAAAACCCACATTTGGATTTATATTTCTGAAGTAGTATTCATTTATAAAACATTTGAAGACCTTATGAGGTCTTAAAGTGGACTGAATTCTGTACCATGAACAGAACACTGTGGTTTTTAAAACACTCCAATGTAAACAATTAACAATGACAATGAAAATAAATGGCTATCTTTATTCAATATAAATGTAATTTATAAATATGAGAAAATAAACATAACATTTAGAATTTACGGTCCACCTCAATATAGTGCCTTTCAAATAATTTACAACATTTTGGTTCAATTCACAAATGACTGTTTAATGAAAAAATATATACTTTTAAAGTGATACTTCACCCAAAAAGGAAAATTCTGTCATCATTTAGTTACATTCGAGTTGTTCCAAATCTGTATAAATGTGTTTGTTCTGATGAACACAGAGAAAGATATTTGGAAGAATGATTATAACCAGAGAGATTAGGAAGGAACTAGTAGGAAAAAATACGTTCTGTTAAACACAGAAGTCATTTGAAGAATGTAGGACAGAAAACAGTATGTTTCCTACTATGGGAGTCAACGGGGGGCAAAATCTGTCTGGTTATAAGCAATCTTCCAAATATCTTCCTCTGTGTTCATCAGAACCAAGAAATGTACACAGATTTGGAACAACTCGGAGGTGGTCATTTTTGGTTGAAGTATCATTTTAACTCTCGTGTGGTGCCGGATCTGTTCTTCAATGTTTACTAAATAAGATGATGCTCATCATTTTCTAACTCTGACATTTATTCAAGATTGAAATGATGTGTTTGTGTTCAGGTTACGGATACGCCACTCTGGCCAATCTCATCATCTGTCTGATGGCCATGTTTGGGATCGTGGTGTTGTTGTTCACGGCCTGTACTCAAGTGTTTGAGTTGTGTATTCAGTTCTGCATCAGTCTGGCTGTGGGCTCGCTGACGGGTGACGCGCTGCTGCATCTTCTGCCTGCGGTGAGCAAAACTCTTCATGTGTATAAAGACAATTCAACACAGTTCCAGAACTGAAGCGATACCAGACAAACCATGAAATGTGTTTGACAAAATTAGCTTGTTTTGTAAAATAAAAGTCCTCAAATATTACATTTTTAAATTTGATAAGAAATGTAGAAATTATTGTTAGTAGTATATCTATTGTTTATATCTTTTTTATTGACATCAGTTGCGACCACATACGTGTTGGTGAAGCATAAGACTCGGGTATAGTTTGTTTTAAATAGTTCATTTTATATCACTTGGCTTGTAATCTTGTCAGTATAGCTGACACCAGCATTGCCAAAACACAAATTAAACTTTAACTTATTAGTTACTAGTTACTAGTTACATATTCAACAGTGTAATTAGATTACTGTACAAATTACTCTCTCCAAAAAGTATTTAATTACTTATTACTAATTACTTTCTATATCCTATATCAACCTTGATTAGTTAAGTGATTCAAGGATAGATATGAAACGGCTCTTTTAATTCATTTAAATAAATAATATAAAACTACATAAAGTAGTATTATTAACAGACCAAATTATTACAAATGTGAGAATAATACATTAAAGCATGGATTTTAAAGTTAGACTTTGAATTTTGATGTCAATCCCATGTTTGCACACACAAATATTACACAAAGTATTTAGTTTAATTACATCAGAAGTAACTGTAATTAAATTACAGGAAAAAATAGAGTAATCCCTTACTTTACTTTTTCAAAGGAAAAGTAATTTAATTACAGTAACTAGTTACTTAGTAACTAGTTACACCCAACACTGGGTGTGTGTGATTTTGTGTGCGTGCGTGTGTGTGTGTGCTTGCGTGTGTTTATGGTTTATATTTCATACAGCTGACAGACAGAGATGTTTGTCAGTCAGAAAGGTTTTACATTCACACATGACCTCCATAACAAAACACTAAAAGAGCGTCTGAGAGGTGTGTAATGTTGGCAGGACATTTCTCTTGTTTAATGATTTAACGGTCACACTGACCCCGGTACGACAGGCCTGGCACATGTCATTTGGCTCAGGTGGCGATCGACTCAACGTCGCCCACTTTCCTTCATCCGTTTAGATCCGTGTCAACCCTAAAATCACAGGGTGTCTGAGAAGAACCGCAAGAATGATTTCACAGCACATTAGGATGTTTTTTGTGTTAACTTCATTGGGTGTTTGTGTGTCTGTTGTGTGTAGTTTTTGGGCCTTCACTCGCACGAACATGGAAGCAGTGACCATTCAGAAGACAACCTTGACTTTCTCTACAAACTCCTGGTGCTCATCGCGGGCGTCTATTTCTTCTATCTGATGGAGAGCATCTTCTCCATTGTTACCCGCAGAGAACATCACCATCACGATGGCGTGAGTAAATCATGCTGTACATCTCGTTCAGATCTACAGTTTTCATTTGTCTTGCGATAAGAGTTGAGACCTGCTGATCTGGGATCTGTTTCATCACAATCTCTGGTTGTAGGAGGAGTCTGATCTCCATCACTGTGACCACGGCAAAGTCCTGCAGATGTTCCAGCGAGAGAGACACAACAAAAACTCAATGTCGCAGGTTGATCTGGTGAGACATATTTGAGACCGTGCAGGACGTTATAAAATGGGAAAGCTACACGTGTAAAAATAAAAGCTAAATGAAAATATGAATAAAGCTGAAAACAAGACTTTATTGGCATGCATTCTATTCTTATCGACTTATTTTAGAGGTAAGTTATAAAAAAATTTTAATTCTGTCATTACTACACTTTCAAACCTGTATCTCATTGTTCTGTTAAACACAAATAAAGATATTTGTAAAAATGTCAGCAATTTTCCGTTCTGGGACATCATCCACTACCATAGTGCTGTGTATTTTCATAATGAGATATTTTGAAGAACTGAGGAAAACAAACCATCCTGGGGCACTAGTCCATGATGTCTCAGAAGTGAAAATTGCTGTCATTCTTCCAAATATCTTTCTCTGTGTTCATCAGATTTATAAGGTATGAAAGGACATGAGGGTGAGTAAACGATGACAGCATTTTCATTTCAGGGTGAACTGTCACTTTAAGGTTAGTCTTAGGACAGTTACGAAATATGTTCATCCAGATTTGACAAAACAAAATACCAAGAAAAAAAATGATTCAGAACACTAAAACTGGAGATGAATCATTGAAGATTGATCAATTTACGTGAAAGATTATAGTGTAATGTTTTAACTTTGAGTTTGTTTAGACAACACTTTTGTTCATTGTTCACTCAGGTTGACACAGAAAAAAATGAGAAATCCTTCCTGGAACCTGTTGAGCGCAGAAGAGGTGAAATAAATCACTCAACACAGAGTTCATGACAGTAAATCTCACCTGACCCACTTCTAAATCCTGTTTTCTCTCTTCAGAGCGGCGTTTGCTTCCCTACATGATCACCATTGGAGACGGCATTCATAACTTTGCCGACGGTTTGGCGCTCGGTGCCGCCTTCTCCGTGTCCTGGCGCTCGGGTCTGGCCACGTCTCTGGCCGTTCTGTGCCACGAGCTTCCACACGAGCTGGGTGAGTGACGTGATGTCTGTTGAGCGTTTGTTTGGAGATAAACCCAGATCTCACTCAGTAAAGCAGCAACACATCTCAGAATTTCCCAGACGAACGAAGACGCGTTTGAGCGACTGCAGCTCTGCGTTCTTAAAAATCAAGTAAAGAACCTCTAACATCCATGAACCTTTCTGCTTCACAACAAACAGATTCTTTGTGGTAAAAAAGGTTGTTCAGATAAAGGTAAAATTCTGGATTTGTTCTTTCTCGATATCTTGTAAGATAATTCTTCTAAGTTTCTAGGAAACATAAGAAGGAGATTCATTTCGTGATTTCTGACTTTTCTGACGGTATCTCAAGATCTCAACAGTGATGTTAACAGAGCATCAGAAGACTTGAAGAAAGTCTTGATTATTTAACAAAACTCTTGCCGTCTGTTGAGACATTAGCCGGGTTTCCATTCAAACGTGATGTGAATCTGGATGAAAGTCTAATGTGAAATCGGTGCGTTTCCATCAAGTTCCTCGAGCGGATCATGGTGATAATGGTGACCTTGTAACCAACAGTAAATAAAAACGATCTGGAAACCAGAAAGACACAATCGACAACGGTAATGGCCGCTTCGTCTTGTGCTTTAATGTTCGCTACTTCAGAATTTATTCGGCAAATGAGTTTCCATCTCCCATTAATCGAATGAACTGTTTTCCGCAAAAAGGAAAAACCACCTCAAGCAGCTATAAAACCTGTTTTGCGAATTATTGGATTGGATCACTTTGGATCACTTTATTAACCCCAAAGGGAAATGTATATGTCACAGCAACACATACCAAACAATATATTATAAGGAGAAAAAGGAAGTAGATAAGACAAGAACACACATAAAACCATTCAAACACAATAGTTAGTTTTGAGTATCAATTCCACAATAAATTATGAATATTACAGACAACCTCTGCTTAATTAATAGCTTTTATTTTGAAATTTGGCGTATCCATTAGTCCTTTTTAATGCGAAACTTCAAAATGCGCATAAAACCAGGGTGATGGAAACCCGGCTATATTGATGAGATCTTTGTGATTGTTCATCTGAGAACATCTGTGTGGTTTTGTTTCAGGTGATTTTGCGATCCTGTTGCACTGTGGAGTGTCTGTAAAGAAAGCTTTAATGCTGAACGTCGGCAGCTCTCTCACCTCTTTCATCGGACTGTACATCGCCCTGTCCGTCTCCACAGAAACCGTGGCTACGGAGTGGATTTCGGCCGTCACTGCTGGACTCTTTCTGTATGTCGGTCTTGCAGACATGGTACGTGGAGAATCTCTCTGTCAACGGGTTGATTGTTACATTTATTGCTTTTATTTTCGTAGAAGAGATCTCAGATTTTTCTCAAAGCTTCTCTTTGTGTCTCGTGTCTAGTTGCCGTCTATGGTCCACGTGGACAGCCGGAGACCGTGGCTGATGTTTCTCCTGCAGAATTTGGGCCTTTTAAGCGGCTGGGGCATTTTGTTGCTCCTGTCTCTTTATGAAGATCAGATAGGGCTATAACATGTTTCGTTTTTTAATGGTAGTTATTATGGCAGGTAAAATATGTGCAATTGAGTTCCTGTGTGTTAGAATATTCAGAAATGACTTTAAGATCGTTTTAAAGGGACAGTTCACCCAAAAATGCTCATTCTGTCATCATTTACTCACCTTCCAGTTGTTCCAAATCTGTATAAATGTCGTGGTTTCGGATGAACACAGAGGAAGATATTTAGAAGAATGCTTATATGTGAACAATTCTTGGACCCCATTGACTCCCATAGTAGTTTTTTTTTTTATAATTACTTTATAACTTTTTTGTTCTGTCGAACACAGAAGATGTTTTGAAGAATGTAGGAAAGGAAAACATTGTTATTTTTCCTACTATAGTAGTCAATGGGGTCCAAGAACTGCTTGGTTTCAAGCATTCGTCCAAATATCTCTCTCCCTGTTCAACCAAACAAAGACATTTATACAGGTTTTGAAAGTAAATAATTCATGATAGAATTTTCATATTTTGGTGAACTGTCCCTTTAACTTTTTTCTGGATTGATTTTTGTCATGTTTATGAATGTGTATCAGAGCGTTGACTGTAATGTTTATTCATGAACACCAGCGCTCTAAACAAGATGTACAGCTTTTGTTTATTTAAATGTTGTGTTTTTCACTAGCGAATACGGACATTTTTTGTGGCGTGTGTTTGGATTGTAATATTACGTTAAAGTTTTATAATATGCAGTAGGCCCAAACCAAAGTATTAAAAGCCCATTCAGTGTGATTGTGATCAAACTTTCTGATTGTATAAAATGAATGAAGTTTCATTCACTCACGCATGTGTTCACTCACAAACAAGTGAAAAGATTCCTTTCAAATTGTTTGTTGTATAGAAAATAACACTTGAAAAGAAATCCACATGAATACTCCATGACATCCTGTAATCCTTGCTCTGTCTCGTCTAGATATCAAAATCTGTCAGTCTCAGCGTTCATAGTACAAGAGCTCATGATCCTCATGTCATATAGATGTTGTGTAAGCCACGGGAACTCTTCTCAGTACCGTGAAGTGTGTGATATTGCAGCGGTTCGACTGCGTGATGAAGGCATCGATGAGATCCTCGGGTCAAACTCTCTTCTGCGTTCACAGGGTTCATCTGACATTACACTGACTTCTAGTCAAAGACCTAAAGGTTACTTTAAAGTCACATATATTCATGAACCATTTACAAACCATCCATATTTATTAAGATATTTAATGTGCAATTATATGAAATATTTGAGTGTTGGAAAATGTAATTTCCTCATTAAAAATCATGAGATAAAATCGTGATCTTTTTTTTATCGTTCTTTTGTTAATAACGAACGTTACCTTTATTTTGTCTTTTTCTTTCTTCACATTAAGGTCTAGTATTCACTCACAGCTGGTTGTTTACAACGTAGTTGATTTGAAGCTTTTTTTGAATGTCCGCAGAACGTAAATGAAATAAAACTTTGAAGTGTGCAGAAGAAGTGTTTTATCATGCGGATGATACAGAGTCATGTCGTCTTTGTCATCTGTCACGCAGCACAAAGTTCAAACTCACTCAAATCTTGCACATTTAAGTGCATGTCATAAAGTTCATGTCATGTTCAGAGAGACAGAGATCAGACTAAATAAGAATCTGAAGGCATGTTTGGAAATCTTTATAGAAAGACACAGCATATGTATCCTTGAAAGAGGCTTCGTAACAGAATGATTCTCATTATTGTTGTGTTGTCATCCATGCAAAGAGGTTTTCTCAACTTGTTTCTTTCACTGTAAGATGAGGGTTTGAATGAGATGCCTTTAAGCCACACAGAGTAAAGTATAATACAACGTCAAACCAACTTTATGATTTTTTTATTTTGAATCTGCGGATTTCTATAATTCATAATCGACTGTTATATCCGTCAACAAAAGGTCCAGTGAACAGAGACACCTGTAAAAATAGATAAATAAAGAGTAAAAACTCAAGCCGTGTTACGGTAAATAATGTCTTATTATGTGTGTGCATTTTTAACTATATGTCTAGTCATCAAAACGATGTTTTTTCATGGCACCGTGACACAAACACAGATAATGTAGAGTTGTCTTATGGTTATTGAAGGCTTATCAGACTGCAGGGATGATAGTGAGAAACATCTGAGCAAAGACTAAACCACAATCACATGAAATATATCTAATCGGGGAAATGACACTGGACCCGCCGTTTATGTAACTGCAGTTTATGTAACAAATATGAATTAGAAAAGTTGATTATCTTTTAAAAATCTGTCATTTTACTTCAGTTGTTTTTGTGTGTACAAAAGAAGAACACGAAAACGTTTACTTCAGTGAAACGTACAACTATTTTACGTTTTATTGTTTTCGCTTAAAGTCACCATGAAACGGAAGTTGCGATTGACTTCTTCTCCGTATCGTGACGTGTATCCGAGTGAAACGGCTTCTGAAATTAGAACACAAATGTAGGGCGGGGCTTTATTTTGCCCTTCAATTTTTGATTGGTTAGTTGTGAGTCGGGCCTGCAGGGGAGGGCTGAAAACGCCTGGCCATTGGACGGTCAGTATAGTCCTACCTCTTTTTTTGTTGCTGACGTCATGTGGTGAAGAGTTGTTGTTAAGGGGGAGAGAAGCTTAACGTTTTTGATTAAAGATTACAAATGAATAAAATAATAATGGTGTGCATGGATAAATCACTGTAATAAACACTTAGAATCGTCCTGTTTGATTGCATGTTGACATTAAGAAAAGTTCCTTCGCAATCACATCCGGGGAACCAATCGCGACCGGAAATCACTCCAGTGATGGAAGAGAGACATAAGACCCAAAATCTGAAGAAAATAACATGGGGATATCAGACATAAACCTGTTGAAAATATTAAATGAATATATATTTGAGAGACCATTTCGGCTCCTAGTGCAATAAAGGCAGCGTTAGTATGAAGTGTGACGCGAACTAGCAACATATACAAATGCGACATCAAACCTGCGCCACCATGTAGAAGTAAGTTTAAACACTTGTTCTGTTGTTGCATTTCAAAATTTACTTAAAAATAAGGTTCAATAGTTTAGTAACAAGCTGATTCATATTGTATAACACTAACGATGGTTTTGTCATGAGCAACCTGCTGGTAACTTGCCCGACACCAAGAGTGGCACACGAGAGCAGCACAATACTGCCCACCGCAGGACAGACGGTGTAAGTGCAGGTCAGTGGTTCATCAAAATATTTGTGTCTGCCAAAAAATGAGGCATTCTGTATTCTCGAGCACAAATGTCTCATGCAGAATACATAACCACTATGATGTGATGTCATTATCAATGTAAAATCATTTTTGACTATTGTTTAAACATGTTTATTATTTATAATGTCTTCTCAGGATTTGACTGAAATTTGAAAATAGCTTCAGTACACGAAACATCTGGCATATTTATGGTCCTCATGTGTTGTTATTCTTTCATGTTCCAAACATTTTAGGTTTGACGATTATTAAAGGCAGATTCCTTGTTGTTCAAAAATGCATCTTTTAGGATGAACCACATTCATAGTGCACTGAACTGGTCATTTGATGGCAGCAGCTGTGACATAAGCGTGACCCATGAACGTGATCAAGTAAATCGTTGTCTCTCTCTCACCTACAGAGACTTCAGGAAGGTTTCGTCAGGTCTCCGGCAGTTGACCGTATGACTCGCGTTTGTTGATGGATTCCAGCTGTGTTTATGATACAGTAACGTGAAACACGTTTGAAATGAGACCCAATGTGAAACATGCAGTAGTGAGATTCTGTTCTTCATGATCCATCCATGAACCACATTGCCTTGAAGAAAAAAATACCCATCATGCCCCTGCTGCTCAAAGGTGAGAGCTCTTCTCAGTTCCTGTCACGTGAACCAAAGATATGGAGGATTCTATGTGAATAGACGCAACAACATAGATAATATTGACTTGAGATGGCAGACTTGACAAACCTGAGCTCAGTTTGACACATTGTTGACATCTGAATCTTTAATGACGGACACATTTGTGATATTTCTGAGATTTCTTTTACTAGAAATATGTGAGAGAAAAGTTCCCAGCTGCACTCCATTTAATCCTCGAGCTGAGAGTCTAACAGCGCCACCTGATGGACATTCATCTCAAACACATGTGCAGCTGTTAACACACCAAACCTCCTTCACTGGACACATCTCTGTTCGTTTACTTGTATTCCACCAGAGGGCGACATTTGAACAGGACTTCACCCTGTTAGAGGACACTGCTTGTGCTCTTTAATGTTCAATTGTTTATTAACTCTTGTCAGAGTTGAATGTTGGTTGATATAAGACTTTCCCTGACTGCATATTACACTTTTACAGCAGTTTTGTTATGATTGAACTTTGCTTTTCACTTTTAGCTAGACTGTGTCAACTCTACACTGATGTTAATGTATTCATTTAATATTTCAGACGGTCAGGGCTGGCCGGTTTTTATATAAAATGATTTTTGAAGTGTTTTGTTTATTTGTGTCTCAATATTTATGCATTTGCTCTGAAATACTTTGAGTGACTTTGTTTTCAGTCATTTGGACAAGATCTTGTTGGCAGTAGATTCAATGTTCAATGCAAGAAGAAAAATATTCAAGGCACGTATCTTGTTAACAAGAGTGACATTTATTTAATATTTTTACGCACCAATTTTAATATTGTGTGAAGTGTTTGATGCTCCATGCACAAACAAAACACACGGTTTCAGAAAAAAAGATTTACTAAATACAGTGGTGTGAAAAAGTGTCGGCACCCTTCCTGATTTCGTATTGTTTTGCATGTGTCACACTTTAATGTTTCAGATCATCAAACAAGTTTAAATATTAGTTAAAGATAACACAGCATGCAGTTTTTAAATGAAGGTTGAAGTGCCAACACTTTCACACCAATGTATATACAAACGCCATTTACCTTTTTCTAAAAATGGCAAGATAGGTTATGTTGAAGCTCTCCTAAAGCACGCCTTACTGTTACAACACTGTGCTTTTAAACCTCTGACATACATCACAAGAGCCTGTTTCTGATGTATTCTTTCTTAATATAGAAAAGCACTTCATCTTTCACATCAGGTTTAGAAAAAATCTACAATAAAGGTTTTTCATAATCCAATGTGTGTACGTTCAAAAACAACACAGACCAATGTAAGGACATATAAAATAAATTTTATTATCCATTTTTCAGAATTTCTAAACTGTAGTGGCTTCTATATAGACACCATCTTAGGGAAAGAATGTCTGACACTGACGCAACATTACAACTGTATGCATGTGTCCGAACTTCAATATATAATTATTGTATGGAAAAAAAACAAAAAAAGGAAAAAAGAAAGCTAATCGAGTCTCTCTTTAGTTTGTTAACACTCATAAAAATGTGGCCGGGGTAGAGAGAGAGAGAGACGGTCAGTGAGTCTGTTCAGGGCTGAGCTCCAGCGGCAGCAGGAAGCTGAGCAGCGAGAGCGCTGGGGGACGAGATGACAGGAGAACCTGCGATGTTCGCCATCGGCTGGGCTGAAGACATGGATGTGACGCCTCCTACAGACCAAAGAGTGAGATTTCAGAAGGGAGGAAGCGACGGGTGGACCGAGATGAAGAGTGGGTGATACTGGAGTCAGAAGTTTACCTGTGATCATACTGGATGTGCTGACTGGAGTGGAACCAGTGGACAGTCCTGATGTCGAGCCCATCCTCGCCTGATCCTTCACTATGGGATCTGACAAATCACATGAGCACAGATGAACTTGATAACTCTAACAGCGAAGGGTTTGTTTCTGATAGAGGAAACCTCTGCTTTGTTATTTATTGCATCTTGAATACAAAAAAAGTAAAGGGTCGTGTCCTGTTGTCACTTCTCGTCAATGTTTGAATGGGTGTGGCTATGTTAATGACTAAGCAAACTAATGGTGCGTTCCCACCAGACGCGAATGAAGCGTTACGCACGAGTGATTTACATATTAAGTCAATGCAAACACACGATAGACATCCTGCGGTGTGATTCACGTGAATGAGGCGGCGCGAATGACAGTTGAAAAATGTGAACTTTAGCGAATATTCACGCCGTGTTAACCAATCAGGAGCTTGCTCTAGTAGTGACGTGATTACGACGTAGCGAGCGGAGGCAGAAATCCGAAACAACAATGGAGGACAAAATCATCGTCGCTGTATGTGGATACCCGGAGCTGTACGATACATCTTCTTACTTTTATCAAAACAGAAATAAAAAGGATCTTGCTTAGAAGAAAGTGAGTGAGGAGGTCGCACAATCTGGTTGTAAAAAACGCTCTTTACTCAATTTAAGCTATACAGTTGTGCTCAAACGTTTACACACCTTGCAGAATCTGGAAAAGCGGAAACTTTTGGAAAAATAAGAGGATTTTTGAAAATGAAGGTTTATTTTTAATTGAGTCCTGCCATGAGCAAGTTATTTCACTTAAGAATAATAACAGAATTTCTAAAAAAAATAGCCCAGTCCAAAAGCTTACACGCAACTTACAAAGTCAACACCATTCACTTAAAGTCAGGTGGGTGTAAACCTATGAAAATGGTTTTGGTGTAAATTGTTATTGTTTCATTTACTAATGTCCTTCAGAAGATTTAAAAATACATCAATGTTTTTCAGGAAATTATATATAATATTTTTACACCAAAACCATTTTCATAGGTTTACACCCACCTGACTTTAAGTGAATGGTGTTGACTTTGTGGGCAGAACTGAATGTTTCTATCTATTGTAATAGTTGTGTTTGAGTCTGTTGATCGTCCTGAATGTAAACAGATGAATCTCAACATCATACAGTTACTGCTGGACATGAGTCAAATATCCAGAAATGCTGAAAAAGCAAAGATTGTGGAGGACCTGGTGATTCTTCTGAAGATCAGTGGACAGTCTAATGACTCGTGACCAACAAGAAATCCTTAAACAACTATAACTAAACATCAAAACTCTCATTGATTGTTCAGGTAACATCAGACAGTATTTAGAATCAGGGGCATGTAAACTTTTGGACTGGGCTATTTTGAGAAATTCTGTTATTATTCTTTAGTGTGAACTTTATGTTAACATTTCTTTAGTGAAATAACTTGCTCAGGACCGGACTCAATTAAAAATAAACCTTTATTTTCCAAAATCCTCTTATTTTTCCAAAAGTCTCAGCTTTTTCCAGATTCTGCAAGGTGTGTGTAAACGTTTGAGCACAACTGTATATATACATATAATCCATGTCAGCCCAACCTGGCAGAAGCCCCTCCCATGACGCGAATTCGAAGTTTATTGTGAAGCGAATTTCACGCGCGCATGAAACAAGTAAACTCAAAATGTTCAAGCGTCCAATTACGCGCGTATAGCACGGTTTACTCGCGCAAGTCACATCTGGTGTGAACGCTCAGTAAGACAGACACTCACAGAAATACGGGTGTTCCATCGCCTCTCGGGCGGTGAGGCGGGCTTGGTGGTCATAGCGCAATAGTTTGTCTAGGAAATCCAGCGCTTCTGTGCTGACCAGATGCTGGTTCTCACTGTGGACAAAACGCTCCCACCTTTTCCGGGAATGTCTGGATACAGAGATGATTTCAGAGAATCAGTAAAACATCACAAATGTGACAAAAAAGGACCACATACATCATGAACACAAATCACCACTTACCTTCCCAAAATGTCGTTGAACCGTGGATCGAGCTCAATGTTGTATTTGTCGATGTAGTCATAAAGGTCCTCTGTACCCAGGACTTTCGCAATCCGTACGAGCTGAAACAAGACAGTTTTCGTGTGAGACAGCAGGGGGCAGCGGCGCCTTACAGACTGAAGGCTAAACTCACTCAGCTTTGTTCCGTATCGAGGTTACCATCAGCTCAGATGGCTTTAAAGCGAAAGCTCTCACCTGATCATAGTTATCGTGTCCGTGGAAGAACGGCTCTTTCCGGAAGATCATGCTGGCCAACATACAGCCGAGACTCCACATGTCTAAACTGTAGTCATACATCTGGAGACAAAAACCAACATCCGACTTCAGCACAACTTATATAAAAACAGAGTGAAACTTTAAGATTAGTTGAAAGGTTTTCTTGTTTGTGTCGTCTGATTCTCACCTGATAGTCCACCAGCAGTTCAGGTCCTTTGAAGTATCGAGACGCCACCCTGACGTTGTACTCTTGACTGGGGTGATAGAACTCTGCTAAGCCCCAGTCTATCAGACGAAGCTAAACCACAAACAGAAATACACAAACACGTGTGATTAATTCAGTGCATTAATGTCGATGCTGGGAAAATATCTTTCATTTATTCTCAAAGTTTTGCGCTTATTCCTGCAGCAACAAACAATGCTGCTTTTTATAACTACGGCAAAAACACAGTTTTTTGAAAGGTACTCGTGTCAACCGGCTCCTCAACCAATCAGACGGCTGCATGCAGGCGTAGGCTACAGCATGACCAATGATACGTGGCGATGGGTGGGGGGCGGTACCTTTCTGTGTTCATGATCAATCATTACGTTGTGTGGCTTCACATCTCTGTGCATGATTCCCATACTGTGGCAGTAGTCCAAAGCCTGAGAGAGACAAGAAAAGATCATTATAAAACGTGTGGGGCAGAGAGAAATGACAAATGAATTAAAATTGTATTAGTTAAAATATAAAAGATTATTTTTAATCTTAATTTTCGGATTGTTTACCCTTTAGGACCTGAAGCAAAAATAGGCTGTTTTCACACATTTTGTTTTTTGTGCCATCATCATGTGCAAGGTATCATTTTTTTTCAGAAAAGAAATGTCTTTAAGTCATTACTGTGTGTTGTCATTTGTAAATAAAATTTAAATAGACAAAAATAAAAAATGTGAAATAATTTTGTACTGATTTTTATTTAGAGATTCTCACAAAACGAAAGAATCTAGAACTTCAAGATGGAAAAATATACTGTAGTACATGATTAAAAGTCTTTTTTGTGTCATTCACGTACATAGTTTTCATTCATGAGCCTTTTTAATCCTCCGGGGGTATTTTTTTGCACTATTCTCTCAAATGTGGTGGAGTCTGAAGCAGTTCCTGTCTATCGCCAGCACAGGCCCACATCTCAAACATTTCATAGTCGAAAATCATCCCAATCGCCTCTCCTGTCTTCTGTTGTTATCTCCTCTTCGCCATGTTTTGTTTGCAAATTTTATTAGAGCGCTCCACGAAAAGACATTTTGCAAGACCGTAATATACTATTATGTTCAAAAAGCAAAGTTTGTCTACTTTTAGCATTGATTTTTTTGATAGCACAAATGGTTGCAGAGTTATGGTAAAATGAATACCGCTTGCTAGAATGTGTCGGCGACGACACGTCCGGTTTAAAAGGATTAAAGGAACACCAACATTTTTCTGTAAATAGCCGGTCTTAGCACACGATATAAGTACAGAAGAGTCAAGTTTTAAATAGGAAAAATATCGAAACTCATTTTTGAACGGGATGCTACTGGTCTAATTGGATTCAATGATCTATGCTAAGCTATGCTAAAAGTGCTATCGCCAGACCCGGAGATCGGCTGAATAGGTTCCAAAACGGTAACGGTGGGGGAGTTGGAGAATGAGCATATTTCCAAAAAAAGTGGAGCGTTCCTTTAAGGCAAAACACAGAAACAGTCCTGCACTGAATTTGAAAAGATATCAGAGTGCTTACCTTAAGGATCTCATACATGTAGAACCGAATGTCGTAGTCTGATAGCGTTTGATACAATTGCTTAAAAAAACAAAACAAAAAGAGATTGAGCTGAAATGATCGTGTTTGTTGCGTTTAACCTTTGAAATAATACAGTAAAGTGTTTTACCTTAAAGTCTGTGTTGTTCACATGTTCAAAAACCAGAGCCGGGGTTCGAGACTTCACAGAGAAACACAAGAGACGTCGATTAGACAGTGTGCTCACTACATAGTAATGATCACTACAGACACATATACGTTTACTGACCACAGGGTCCTTGACAATGTCTCGAAGTGTGATGATGTTGGGGCCGCCTCTCAAATTCTCCAAAATTTTAATTTCTCGCTTGATTTTCTTCTTCTTTACTGGCTGCACACAGAAAAGAGACAAAACACAAAATCCTTATTGAGGATACAAAGCATCAACCGTCAGGTTAAACCAAGTATCCATGTCAAGTACACAATATCATCACTGGTTCATTTGATTTTGGATCACATCAGAGAACATTTTGATGAAAGATGAGACAAAAATAACCATTTCTTCGGTGTATCATGAACGTGTGAATCCAGCTCTAAGAAACTACAGAACATCATTCATCCACACAAATTCCTAGAACATCTGACTGAGGTTATCTGACCCGTCTGCGTCTAGACTCGTTTCTACAGCTTCATCCCTGGTGTCTCCAGCTACAGGAAGTTCATTATACACGGTTCGGTACGTTACAGGACAGCGGCACTAATCTTCCAAACTATTTATCACTTTGTTTGAAAAGAAGCCCTCAGCTGGAGAAGTGTTATCGGGAGAATCTAGAGCTCTCTCCGGTTAAGAGCAGGAACTGGTGAGGCGCCTGCGGATCTGAACACCCGCCAACAGGTTCTGGTGTGGATACTATTCCCACAAACAAGCTTGTCGAAAAAAAAGAGAACCAGGATGAGATATGAAGTCAAACGCTCTTCACCTTGAGTATTTTGACGACTACTTTTTCGTTGTTTGTTATGTTGATGGCTTCGAACACTTCGCTGTATTTTCCTCGGCCGAGCTTGCGCACCAACTGATAATCATCTTGATTCCTGTGAACGACATAAAACACAACTTCACATTGACTTGTTTCTCTATCATGTCAATACCTGGAAACCGCCTCATCAGACTCTCAAAGCCAACCATCTGAACAGTTATGAAGAGATCTGAAGTGAGTGCAGTGCATTGTGGGATACTGTAACATACGCTAATTTCTTTTATGCGTATGATTTTACAATACAAACACATTTGTTCACATTTTAAGTCTCTGTGTAACCTGTCGTTTCATACTCACCCCCACTCAACGACGTGAGATTCATAGTCCCAGTATTCCCGTGGTCTCTGTGTGTTGACGTCTGGATAAACGCGAGATCGACTCGTGACAGGGCCGGACATGATGCGCACGTGTCACGTCTCACGTCAGGACTGTGATCACACAAGAAAAGAATCAATATAGGACTGAGCTTTTAGAACAACAGACCATCGAACCCGATAAAAGCCTCGGAAGCTCTGGAGCTGTTTGGGGGATTTCCGCCTTCCCAAATGGAAAAGCTTCCCATACCTACATGCAGAGGTGTAGATGCAAAAGTTTGGCATCATTTTACAGGAAACCCTTTGAGGTTACATAAACACTGTTGAAAGTGATCCAAATGACTGTTTATGTTGTAATAAACACACACAAAAATAGGCGCTCTTTGTTTTTCATACTGAAGTTATAATTCAGGCCTTGAGTACAAACAATTGGTTTCCAGCACATGTCATCAAACACGGAAACAGGAAAATTGTCTCGATCATAATCTATGCAAGAGTGATTCTATTCCAACTAAAGGGGAGGAATAATACCCTTTTTTATACAATTTCCACCTACCAAACTTTGAAGTCTTCCCATATCCACATACAGTGGAATAAATGCAATATCTTAAAGGGCCAGTTCACTCAAAAATAATAATTCTGTCATCAATTACTCACTCTCAGGTTGTTTCAAACCTATATACATTTATTTTATCTGTTAAACACAAAGAAGGATATTTGTAAGAATGTTAGCCATTTTCGGTTCTGTGACATCATCCACTACCATAGTAGGAAAAAAATGTGCGAAATCGCCCACTATACCCTCCTTCACTATTCCCTACATTAGTTCACTAATATAGTCCACTTTAAGGAGCAGGTGAAAACGAGAATTCAGACACTCGGTGTACTGGAAACGCTGCGGCGCCATCTTCTGCCGAGACGCGGGAATTCATTCAGCGCGAGCACCACGATAGATGGCTAGCAGCTAGCCGTGAGTGTACATCGGTTGTACAGTCGTTATTATGATGCATTATGGGATTGAATGAGTGCACTCAATAATGTCGACTATGAAAAGTGCTAAAACAAGATCACAAAAATCATACTTTTCCTTGATGATAACCATAGCAACATGACTCTCCAGACTTTTATTCGTATTTCCAATCTTCTCAGAAGAAATCATAATACTATATCAAAGAGAACAATGACACATGGTACTTTTTGCCTTTTATTTTTCTACGGTCAAACATCTTTCACACAGTAAATATAACAAAAGAATGTGCAAATGTATATAAAGTGTATAGTCTCTTGTCTGACCAGAAGGATTGGGAGTTGTGATGGGTGAGGTGCTGGACCCAGATGTGCTGAAGGGCTTGTGTGTCGTGGTCTCTTTGGAGGAACCCACTCATCATCAGATGAACTCAGACTGTAACACAAACAAACACAGCTCATGCCAATGTTTTCATTCATATATAGTAAACTAGTAAACATCTGAATATTCATCTAGCAAGCGCAGTCATAATAATAAACTATGATACACACAATACATTTTTTTTTACACAATCAATTTGTGTGATACACAAAAAACCTTTGGACTGGGTGAGTGTATAAACATAAACTTACTTATCCAGAGATCAGGATCCTCTCCTCAGTGAAGTCTGCCTCTCGCACCCAATCGAAGCTCGCGTCGCTCTCCAAATCCGTGTCACTGACTCGATCTAACGCTTCCAAACAGCCTCTAACCCGAGAAAAACCTTCTTTTGATGCCGTTTTCCCTTTTTAGACGCCATTTTTGGAGTCCCAAACGAGCCCGTGTGCATTGCTCCATGGTGTGTCTGAGCTATTTGTTTTGCGCACGTCATCTCTCGTTTACGCTCAGTCACTGATTGGCTGATCTAAGCTCACGATATACCACCGTAAAGCTGAGAGCCGAAGCTTTCCGATGATATGCGCGTCATCTGGATCTGTGCATGTTTTCCCGAATTTTTGAATATCACAACACTACTTTGTTGTGTTATGACATAGCAAGGGATTATTCATGCACACAACCACAGTCAGAAAACGCTGAAAATGGGCTCATTTTGTAGAGGAGAACCTAAGGTAAAAGATGATGTAGCGTTTCTGGCTATTTGTGGCTAATATTCAATCATTTCACTTGTTTGTTTACAAAAGACAATTTCATACCTCACGATTCATTCAAAGACTGTTGGATGTGTGATTATAAAACAGTGGAACCTTATTCCTGGGAATGAGAACTTTTATTTGATGTATGACTTGCACATATGTGTCATATTTGAGCAATATGAAAAATATGAATACTGGGGGGGTAGAGATAGTGTAAATTAAGTGTAAACAACTTTCTTACAATAAAATAAATGTCAAAGTGACACATATCTGCGTCAGAAAATAGAGATTCTAAGCTTTCAAACGGTAGCACATCTAAATGTAAGTAATATCTCGATGACGTCATTCCGGACCCGGTAGCGGGTGCGCAGAGCTTTGAACCCGTGACCTGATCTGCGTGTGGTAGAGAATGAAAGTAAAGAAGGCCGTATGACCGAGACGTTGGGATTTATAGACCCCTGACTCTCTTGATAAATTGGACCTAGGTGCTTAAACACTGGCCAGAAAAGTTTTAATCTAAGCGCAAGCAAAGCGAGGAAGAGCAGACCATGCGCTCCAAAAATGTCAGCACATTCTTTCAGCGTTGAAAATGCACCTTGAGCATCATTCCAGAGATTCCCGACAAAGAGTGAGCACAGCGCTAAACCTGATATCACATGTTGCTTTTAATGTCACAATGCTTGTATTCACTGAGAGTCAGAGCTGGAGTCAAATATCTGGTTATAAGTTCCCACAAAGGGTCAAACAAAGCCCAAAAATGATAAGGTTTACCTTCAATAATGTTTGAGGGCAGCCACTGAAATCTTGATGCCTTTATCGTTGTACTGGCAAGAGGGTGAAACACTGCACACCTATAAAGAAACACAAAACAAGTAACATTAAAAATCATCAATGACGTCAATTGGGATTAGTGTAAATAAACCATGCGGCGAGCAGCCAAACCGGACCAACGACACAGACATCAGCATTAAAAACACAACAACACACAACCATCAACACAGACGTTGATTTGACAGGTTGTGTTTTATCAGAAGACACAAACAGTCATGTCATCACGAGACTGAAATGTAAAATAACCATCACTTTAGCCTTTAAGATTTCCCTACATTGATGCAGACATGTGCCATTTTCTCTCTACATATTATTCAGTGCTCAAAACCCAATAATTCCCCTGAAATATGTTCAAGCTCTGTTAGAGGCGGGACTACCCGTTTCACAATCCAATGGCAGATCCTCTTTAAACAGCCTCTTTTATAATTGATCACATTTAAGATGGAAATTTAAATTCTGTCATTTATTCCCCTTTTTCAAGCAAAGCCTGTATATGACTCTTCATTCAGTGGAGCACAAAAGAAGATATTTTGAGAAATGTCTCAGTGGTTTTGTGATCATACAATGGAAGTCAATAGAGTTTAATGTGGTTTGGTTATCAACATTCTTCAAAATATCTTCTTTTGTGTTATGCAGAAGTTCGGAATAATGTGGGGTGAATAAATTATTTTTCATATTAACTGAATCATTAGTTATAAGTGATGTCGGGAGCCTGTGCCCAGTTGTTAGTATTAATATAATAAAATATGTTGTTACTGTATGGCCACATTAAACGCACCCTTGACACATGTCCTATAATTAAATATGGATATACTCCAGTGTTTACAGTTATTGATAACCACCCAGAGACCAACCCACATATTCAAACAAACACTAGTGAAAAGAACCCAGGAGTGCACAAACTGTGTCTCAAAACCTAGTAACTTGACCACCCAACCAGCATTTCTGGCAATTACGTTTTGAATACACAAAATTCTAAATTGCTGTCTACATCAGGGGTTCTCAAAGCGTGGACCACCAGAAAAACCATGGCCAAGAAATAAGCCACCATTATTTATATATTAAAAAGTGCACATTTTCATATGGACATTTGCACTAATACAGTAAGCATATTTTGTTTATTATTCCCACCTACATTAACTCTACTTTAATTCTATTTCAATTGAGAACAGCAAATGCCTGTTTTCTTCAGATGCTTGAAAACAAAGCCAAAGCTCATAAATAAATGACTCTGTTTTAACTCATAAGTGGTATTACACTATAACACCAGCATTTAAGTATTTAGGTTAAAAATACAATACAGGTAGTTCGAATGGCACCTAAGAGTACAAATATGCTTAATAACTGTTAGACTTATAAAGGGGATTCTCGCAAAAAGAAATATCTGGCCCAATAATGTTTGAGAACCCATTTGGAGTAGCTCAGTAGTTTGGGACTCAAAAATAAGCCAGATAGCAAGATTAAAGAACTCAAAAATGTGACAAACCGTTTAATTCAGTGATGGTTTGGGGGTACATTTCCCCCCAGATTAAACACCTTCACTACCATGCAGAATCACACCGATTCACTAAAAATCATTGCTTGTACAATTGAAGCTTTTCCTGTACTGTCAGTATTTAATCCAAATGTCCTATAAAACCATATCCACCCTTTAAATATCCCAGAGGAAAATAAACCACATCTATTCCTAACACCATTTCCAACTTCTATCAACATCATACGAGGTCTGAATAAATACTGGTTTCATCATTTTGATTTATTTCTAATTCTAATGATAAAGATATTTAACAGGAATAAATCCTAAATCTTTAACTCTCATTCAGATCTGAATGGGCAGCATCAGTTGGCAGCTAAACTAAAAGCCTCGCTCAATTTTAAACATTCATCTTATTTATTTAATTGATAAATCTACGCTCAAGAAAATCTTAAAACATAATATAAACGTCAAACACAATAAAATACGCAGCAAAACGTCGAGTTAATCTTTATATTATTAGCATTTCATAACGTTAGCCTATAGACATGCTAACATTTAACATCTACAGATTAAACGCATTATAAAAACACAATGAGGTAGAAAACACAACATACAAGTCCCACACTGTCCATATAACAATTCAATGATGCTATACCGGGTAGAAATTCGTGTTATATGGCATAAATTGTTGAAATAAAATGCGGTTTGGATTACCTCTCTGCTCTCTGTTAATATGGCGGAGGAGTTAGCGCGAGGAGACGCGACGCTCCTCCAGACCTGCAGGGGGCGCGGAACAGCGGCGCGCTCACTCAAGATGACTTCCGCTCAAAGACGCTCGATTTCTAGACATCCCGCTGTGAGTCGAAGCCATTCCATTACTCTGAGGCTGAGACTATGCTCTTACTAACCAGCCATCCCACTCTGCATTGTAAAAACGTTCGTGATTTTAACCAAAAGATATTTTAAACGCAAGGGTAAAAAGCCCTTCACATATATCGTTATATTTTCCTATAGTTATGAACATTAGGGTGTTTTGTATTACATTTTACATTATTTAATTCATTTTTAATAGTCACATCTGTTAGTCTCATTACGTTGTGTGCATGACACTGTACAAGTAAATGCTCCATTTTACCCCAGATAGATACACAGACTGCCCGATTTTTATGTTTTGTGAAGTATAAATATAGCCCAAAATGCTGTATTTACAATATGACTGAAAATGTAATTTCATGGTAGACGAGAATGTTGGCATTGGGAGTCAGTAGGTCATGTGGGTTCATCGTGTGTCTGGGTATCACATGACTCACTGAATGAATGGGATGCCAGGTTGATGGTCTTTTATTTGATAGAAATATTCTTTGTTATCAGCTCCTCGGACGTTAATTAAAATGGCAGATACAAAGACCTGAAGTGCGACACTCTAGAACTCAATGTCAGCAGCTTATGAAGCTTATTAAATGGCCTGTCTGTCAAAGTAATAAAGAAATGGCCCAATTTACCTGATGACAGGCAACTCAATTACCCATTTTGCCAATTGTAATCCAACCTAATGTGGACTTGCACTTCAGAAAGATAACTGGTAGGCCTAAATCTCATTGTAAAAACCGTTTCACTTAACGTAAGCCCTTCTGTCTGATTCGTTCTTTTCAATATTATTTCAATGCTATTAAGAAATGTTTAATTAGCCATTTTAGACCTAATTAGATTATTATAACCATAAAAAAAGAGCGAACATTCTTTTTCACGATACCAAAATTTGAATCAGACTGCCCAGCGATTTTGTCGACGAACATGTCTGAAGTATGAATCAGGACAGTCTTGAAGTTTAATACCTGTGAAAGTAAAGCCACCTCAAACTATTTGATAGAACGCCGAGTAATTGACCGTAGATTATTCCTCAGACATCAGTCTCATGTGATACTTTCTCTGTATTAAAAAGTGATTCAATCCCATCAGCCGCTGAATAAATCCTGTCTGGTATGTGCTGGTTAAAGAGCGTAATTTTTCCACGATGATGGAAGGCAATGAAACTTATCTTGACATTATGACAGCTGGCACAGGGTTTACGCCCTTTATCAGGAGAGGTCACAGCTTCTTACCCACCACACAAACCAAACAGCAATCAAAATTGTGTGACAGTTGCTTTATTGCAAACTAATTCTTCAATCTTCATGGAACACAAGCCTTTTTCATATAGCTATTATATTCGAAGAAATTGAATGAAGACACACAACCAAGAAAAGTTTTCATGATTAAACACACCTTTTAATACAAACGGTTTGGCAATATAATTATTTTTAAATAAATATGAATTTACATGTTTTATGTAAAAACTCCTTCAGGTTATGGGTTATTCTCTCAAATGTGGACCTATTATATAAATAACGTCCTTTAATTGAATTGTGCGTTCGTTAATGGCTCTGTTCCTGAAATCGTGCCAACACACCTCAGCAAACAAAGGTTTCTGAGTTCATACTAATCCTCACGGTCGTGTTACCCGAGCGAGGTGGTTTTCTCTAATGTAACGTGGCTTTTTGCAATCCCGAATGAGTACATTATGTACGGTCCCGCTCATTTCCAGGGGTCCCGTGTGCCCTCGGGCCCGTTTCACATACACATGTAAATCTGACCTTACCAGCTTTCAAAGACTTCCCTCGCCAACGTGTTTCTTGAAAAGACAGCTAAGCGGCCGTAATGTGGCCTAGCGAGGGATCCTCAATGGTTAATTATCCATTTACGCTTTTAAAGGGAAAAATCCTTTTAGCGTGCAGACAGAGGAGTCCTTTGATAGCGGGCGAGGCTGCTCCGAAATACCACAGCGGAGGACATGTCAAATGTAACTCTATTACACAGGAACACTTTCTCCCATTATCAAAACTCTAACCCCGGTTCTGCTTCAGAGCGGCCCGTTCCATTTTACCACAGGCGCCCATGGAAATCCACGAAAGGTAAAACCCAGATGGGTAGACTTCCTGTCTTGTCTCGAGACGGCCCGTTTCCATTGGCAGGAGCTTGGTCTGATAAAGGGAAAAATAGTCGACAGATTGAATGACGAGTCTCTCGTTGGGACGCACGAGAGATCTTAGTCTTACGTTTGTTTGTGAAATTCTCGGAGATCTTTGTCGGGCCATTGTTTGTTGAAACAGCCTACTCAAGACGATATTTGTGTCATCGCGGCAGACTTACGTCATACCTCTCCGATCCTGACCTTCGGGTGAATTCCTGACCTTCTAGCAACTCAACGTACCTCAAAACGACAGGTCATGCGTTCGGCCCAAGACGTTACCCGACACTGTTTTCCAGACGGTCTCTCTCTCCCCCTCAAAATTAATCTCAAGAAAGAGCAGGAATTTCCTGAACACGGATCTCACAGTCTTTCCTGCAGCGCTGAGCACTAATACCTCCGACTTTATCTCTGGCATCATGACAACAAGAGGCCAAAAAACAAGCGCCATTTCCCCAACACCAGGCTTTTGACTGAGGAAAACTTCTATTTATCTTCTGCCAGGCCGCTATTGCCTTACGGAGCAATTAGGCTTACCTTTCCCTCCGAATACTGCCCTGAGACCCAGGGAATCCCCCCATTGAGTAAACCCACCAGTGGTCTATGGGGCATCGGACTGACGTGCGCAGGTCAAAGACCACCTGAAGATCAGGTTCACCGCGACCTGCTCGCATCACAACTTTCCACAGAAACGCAACACTTCCACCTACACAGAAAGCCAAACATGTTAAATATGCGGCAGGTAACAAAAGGTTCACTGTCACACAAAGGAAGCGATAGAGACTGTTTCATTGGGAATGTACAGGAGACATACGAATCCTTACATTAAGCCGTGCAATTAACGTAATCCAAGACGAAGCTGTTTTCCCCTCTTCTCTTCTTTCACAATAAGCGCAGCTCTCCTCCCACAATCTCAGTGGCCTTTGAAAAGGTATAAAAGCGTCGACGGACGGCGTCGCCACAGGACCAGTTCAAGTGCAATACTACATAGTGAACTGTAGACTGAAGCAGCCCGTCTCTGACCTCCGACCATGCTCACCAGGTAAGACACATGACATCATTTCATCTTTGACTGAGACACAACACAGAGTTTACTTTAGTTACCTTTATATCATCACAATTAAACTATTGAGAAATGCACACATCCCACATCAGTGTCTACTGTTAATAAAATGAAGATGATATTTCAATTCACAGCAACAGTGAGAACTTTAAAATATTGGCACATAACGCATATACAACTCTATGAAGCTAATTCTTTTCTAAGATGTTTTATGATAAATATATACCATTGATAAATAGATAGATAGATGTATACCTGTATACATTTATTTGTTCCAATGAACACAGAGAAAGATATTTGGAAGAATGTTCACAATTTTCAGTTCTTTTAATCATTTAGTACCATAGAAGGAGAAAAAAATATATGTTTTGGTTCTGTTGAACACAGAAATATTTTGAAGAATGTAGGAAAACAAAGAGTTCTCAGGCACCTTTGACTACCATTTAATTCTTCCTACTATGGCAGTCGATGATGTCCCGGAACCGAAAATGATTAATATTCATAATAATAATAATAATAATAATAATAATAATTTATTTTTCTGTTAATCAGAACAAAGTTATTTATTGAGCGTGAGTAAATGATGACAGCATTTTCATTTTTGGACGAACTATCCCTTGACGTTCTTACTAATATAAAACAAACGTATTTTAAATGCTGATTGAAATGTATTTTAAAAGGAAAAAAAGGTCAATTATCATCACCCATTTATTTATATGGAGGCATTAAACATTTCTTTCAAAAGCTTTTCTTCATTAATGGAGCTGATGGAATTATGCTCAATACCTGCAATACCACACACATAACGCACATGTTTTTCTTTAGATGCCACTATTTGTCTGTATTATTAATAAATGATCATTTGCGTTGCGTCACAGGTACATTCTTATCCTCTGCTCGTTGGCGCTGGTTCTGGTTGAAGCAGACATTGAAGCAGGTGAAAGAATCATTTTCTCAAGAAATTTGACGGACAACAGCCTGAGATTTGCATCATCACAGAGAATTGTTATTATACTTAACATGTTCTGATTTAAGAGTCATATAGTGAAGCAATGCATGAATTGCCTTTAACATATTAACAAAATTAATAGTCCAGATGTTTTCAGGTTGTCAATAATGGAACATGTGTTTCCAATACGACATATGCATTACATTAAACTGAAAAATGCAATGACATATTAATTTTTCATTTCAGCTGATGGAGGGTCCCAAGCCATTTTTTCCACAGGTAACACATCACGTCTGAACATTCAGCGCGTTTTCGTGTCAGATATTAATTTAGAAATGAAACAATTTTATGAAAATATATGAAAAGTATTTTTGTTCCGCCACAGATCAGGACTCAACCTCAGACGAGGCACCGACTGGTAAGTGTGCACATTCTGTTTCTCAATCACTCAACCTGCAGTGTTTCAGACGGACCGCGTCTCACCCGACTGCTTTTCTGTTCTGTTATCCACAGAAAGTATGAACTTGGTTTTGTCCGACCTCCCCAACGGTGAGTTTATCATCCATCACACGCAGGAGAGAAGCTGGTTAAAGAAAGTCTGGAGTTAAAACATGTGTGATGAGGAATCCACTACTGCATGTACAACACAGCTTGGTTTCACATACATAACTCATGCACATAGAAGATCTGTGGCTCTATCATTTAGCCTTTCACAGCACAGTTCACAAAAAATGAAAATCCTTTCATCATCACCTGTATCGCTTTCTTTCTTCTTCAGAACACAAAAGATGTTTTGAGGAATGGTGATAACCGAACAACACTGAACACCATTGACTTCCATTGTATGAACACAAAACCACTGAGACATTTCTCAAAATATCTGCTTTTGTGTTCAACTGAAAAAAGAGTCAAATACAGATTTCGAACCACATGAGGGGGAATAAATGAGAACAGAATTGTTATTTTTGGGTGAACTGTGCCAGGGATTTCCTCAAGATGCAGACCAGTCTAGTGTTAGTCTTTATGAGTCTGCCCTCTAGTGGTGCCTGAAAACTCACACACATCTAATTTCCATCCTCAGACATCTCTCCTAAAATTCCTTGGCAGAAAAAAAAGATTTAAAATAAAATAGATTTGTATTGAAAAATTATTTCAATTTGAAATCCCTATAAAAATGTGTTTCTTGGCAAACCTGAGCACAGTTTGAGACACCGTTCAAGTGTCAAAATTTGTCCCTATTTTCTTTCCATAGTAGGAATAAAAATGACTATGGAAAGTCAATTGGGACAAATATTGAAGTGAACTATTCCTTTTAGATCTCTTGAAAAACTCAGCACAAGATGTAAGATGTAAAGTCTCCATTTGCTTTCCATTCAATTTAATTGTTGTACTACCGATAGAATGAAGATGTTAACAAGATCTCATCTGTGATTTTCCTTTTCTTTTATGTCCAGATGAGCTTTTGCATCATAATGGAGCAACCGCAGGTATAACAAATGACAGCACAGTTAATGATAAAAAGAAAGAGTATTAATTCAATTGAACTATTGACAATCAGCTGTATATAAATAATTGTAGTAATGAATCGCCCTATGTCATCGTTTAGATGCCAGCAGTACTAGTGCAGAGACAGGAAATAATTGTGAGTATCAGAAAAGAAGAAAAATCTCGCATTATAATAATAATAATTTATACTCATATTATTTCACACTATAGCACAGTTAAAGACAAACTGCATTAACACTAAATGTCTCTTTCTATTCCCAGCACCTCAAGTAAATGATGTAGCCAAAGCAGGTGAGCAATTCAATTATATGCAATAATTATACTATTATATGTAAAGTGGAAAACAATATATAAAGTGGCATCTAGTGCGGGACAAAAAGTCAATTAAGATATTTTTTGCATTATTACATTACTTTCATATTTTCCCTAAAAAGTGTCATTACTGAATTGGGAAAAACTACTTTTAAAACTGTATTTGCATCATGGTAGAATTTATTTGATCCTGATGTTTTATTAAAATATTAGATCATAAACTACTTTACTGTAGTATGGTTTTTACTTTAGTAAACTGTTCCAATTGTAGCACTTACTAAACTTTGTAAATGTATACTATAGTATTCTGTAGTATTAACAAAAGCTGATAACCTGTAATATATTTTAATATTTACTACACTTTGTAAATGTACCCTATGGTACTTTCCCGTATTAACGATAGCAAATGAATTGTCAAATTGTAGTAAATACTGTCGTATACTTTCATATTTATTATGGTAAGGTTTAAGGTTCAACTAAAGTTTACAATAGTAAATACTACAGTTGGAATGTGTTTTCACCCAATCACTATTAACGTCTGACGTTTGTTTATTTGTCTCTAGATGCAGCTCAATCTAGTATGGAAGACCATGACGGTAAATTTCAGATTGTAATAAACACATACAGTGAATAAACGTTTAAACTACACGTCGTACCATTTTTGCGAATTCTCGGTCTCTCTCTTCAGAGGACGAAGCCCCAGACTCGGAGGAGGTGGCAGTGGTGAAACCCGCCCCAGTTCCAGTCCAGCGGGCAACCAAATCCCACAATGCATCAGCACGCAAGCGCAGCAAACCCTCCTCTGCCACAAAAAAGAGATCAAGAAACCTTCGTCCATGAGATGTGAACTGTAGACAGGGAATCAAAGACAGACCCGTCATGCCAAGGCAGTAATATAAGAAAAACAAACATTATTGTTTTTGTTTGCAGCGGCATTTTTTACATTTTGAGAATCTTGAATTAGACCTTATCTTCTGTGATGTACTGATTTATCTGTGTTTGTCTATGTGTTTGTTTTTATGACATTGGGCACAGATGAGCTACACTGTTGTGCTTGCCAAATATTCTACAGACTCAACCCAGACGTCAGGCTGACACAGACACTTTGTAGAGATGACTTCATTTATCGGACAATACAATATTTAGATTGTTATATTGTAAAAGATTTATAGACAGTTCGGGGTTTTGTTTCCGATCAATTACAGGATAAAGTTACGGGATAAGAATCGTAATATCTCAGACTTGACGACAAACGCTGGTGCTGGCAACCTGATGACTTTGTGCTCAGAAATGCCGAGACTTTTAGCTCTTAGAAAATACACAAAAAAAGCCTTCGCTCTCCTCACAATGTCAGTGTTTAAATCAAAAGTGTTTCTATCTTCGTTTTCAGTAACTTTTTTTATACACAAAGTATTTAACAATTTTTGAATTTAAATATTACAATCAATAACGTGTTATTCTGAAGCATTTCTTTCTTTTTATTGTACCCCTAAATAAAATACAAAGCAAAGACTATGGTAAACAAAAACAATGTGTTGCTTCATTACTGTTTATTGTTTGCTTCAATATAAAATAAACAAAGAAAGGAAGGAAGGAAGAAAGAAAAAGGAAGGGAGGGAGGGAGGAAGAGAGAGAGATAGAGAGAGAGAAAGAAAGAGAGAAAGAAAGAAAGAAAAAGAAGAAAGAAAGAAGGAAAAAATGAGAAAGAAGAGAAGGGAAGAGAAGAGAGAGAGAGAGAGAGAGAAAGGATGCGAGAAAGAAAGAAGAAAGAAAGCGAAAGAATAAAGAAAGAAAGAAAGAAAGAAATAATTTTGAGTTTTCAATGACTTACAAGAAATGCAAAATGCACAGATAATAAATATCAATATGATCATTTAAACTAACATTAAAGCAAAAGCACTGCATAAAGGATCTTTTCTAAGTGAACTTTCTTAGTGAAATAAAGTAGCAGTGATTGTACGAGTAATAAAGAAAAGAGTCGTTTAAACTGGAAAAAGAGATTCTTTCAGCATCACTAACAATGATTCACTTAACATGTGATCCAGAACCATCGCCTTCGTTCCCTGCGGACACACCTGATACCTGCGACACACATACGGTCGTTCAGTGGTTCTCTAGAACTCTATACCTTACACTGTATGTGTCCACTTAAGCCTATAGAGAGTGTCTTTCTGTGGAAAGGTCGTGCCATTCTCTCACGCTAAAGCTGATACCTGTTTGGAGTCCTGTGACGTCCACGGGTGCTTTAATACCGGACCGGACCGGACCTGGCACATTAAACCACAGAGCTCTCTTTCTCTGATCTAAACGCAACATTTCATGTGTCAGACTGTCAAACTTCTCGTAAACACACACGTCACAAACAGAGTATTGTGAAAGCTCTCTGAGCTGCAGTGCATTACAACAGATTTCTTTTAGTTTTATTTATGAATATGAAAACATTACGCGTGGAATGAACATTAATACATTTTTTGACATTTTAACTTGTCAAAACACCAAGTCACATTTCTGTTTTTAGAAACGGCACCAAATGCCACATTTCATCATATAAAACATTATAATTCTACCATATGACAGCTTTATGTGCTAAACAGGCCAAATATGAAATTTTCCACTCAAACTGTCATTGTGTATTACGTATCAAATCTATTCTGACAAAAGAGGATTTTGACATAAATCTCACCCGGTTGCTTTGAAGGTTCTGGAAAAAGCTTTAGAGTGGGTCACCCTATAGGAGGGAAATGTATGGACGATGTAAGCCAACGCTTCTCACACGGGTTTCCATAAATCCCCGAACAAATGCAGTCAGACCAACATACACACTAAATCCACATTTCATTAACTTCTTAAAACTTTAATCTGTTCTGTCTAATAAAAGTTGAAATGAAAAGCTTGAAAGCGCAGCCAGTAGTCAAACATCACAGGACTATGAAGAACAACCTGTTGCGTGTTTTGGAGGCCGCATTATTTCAGACGGGGGGTTTAAGAAAGCCCTTGTGTTTAACAGCGCTGACTGCAGGACTCCTGTCACATCAGCTTCTGAGCTCACTGGAATCACAAACCTCACCGTACAAACTATGAAAACCGTTCAGACGCTTTTTACACCACCGACTGTGAGTTGCGAGGAACGTGTCAGTCATGTTCTTCATTTGGATAATACATTACATACTCTTTAATGTGGATTTTTGACAGGTTGAGAAAGAGACTCTGTGCTGCACCCTTATGGTGATGAGAGATATTACAATGGAAATGTGATAAAGCATGAGCAGTCTCAGCTTGCTTCAGCTCAGACAATGAAAACAAAGAATCTAATATTTCCAACGAATGTTTAGAAATGTCTATCATAACGTGTAACATTCATAGAAATCTTAAAGGCATACTTCACCCAAAAATGAAAATCAAAAACAGATCTCGCCCCCCATTGACTCCCATAATAGGAAAATTACTTTATCATTTTTGTTTTTTCCTACTAGGGGAGTCAACGGGGGGCAAAATCTGTTTGGTTATACGCATTCTTCCAAACATCTTTATCTGCGTTCATCAGAACAAAGAAATGTACACAGATACTCACTCGAAGGTGACAGAATTTTCATTTTTGGGTGAAGTATCACTTTAACAAGATGCTACCGGAGCAAATTCTTGTTTCGAATGTGAATAATGTCTTGCTATGTGGGACATGCATGGAAGATCTAGAAATAAAAACAATTGACTTTATATACTTCTGATTTTCCGTTTTATTTCATTGGTAACACAACTGGCTGGAGTGATTCAATCAGCATTTCTGACTATATAACACAACTATAAACACAAGTCAAATTTATTTTACAGAATCGCCTTGCATAACTTCACCGTCATGGGACATGGACTTCAATGGACGTCAGGGAGAGATGGATTTATCAGCGAACTTTAGCACAAACAGGCTTTTTACTCCGCAGGGCTGTAAGACATTCTTACATTTCACAAGCTGTTACCATTGACTCCCTCTCATACAGATGAGTGCATCAGGACATGACTATCTGACACTGTACACATCTACAAACAAACACTCTAAACCATCTACTATAATATCAAAATGCTTCAATATTTAAATTTTGGTTCTTTAACAAATTCTCAATGAACTCATCCGGCAACATCTGTGTTTGGGAGATGAAACATCATCACTACTTCAAAACTATTTGCAATGAAGGAAATGCAATGAAGGACACAAACAATATACATGGACAAAAATATCCCCCTCGATGAGAGCTTTATGACACGTGCTAGGAAACAACCACCAACCACGCAGCAGACCCGAGCAACCACCTAACAACACCTTAGCAACCGAATAGAATCAAATCAAATAGAATAGAATAAAATAACGGCACACAGCCAGGCTGTGAAAATGGTTGCATACAGTGCTACACACACAAAAAAGCAGATATAGTATAATGCAATATGCACTTTACAATATACGACATGTGATGTTTACGTATCAAAATTATTTTAAGCCACAGAGAAGTAAATACGCAGCTTGCAATTGCATTTTAAATGTTGCATCAGTACACAGCAAGTGACTTCTAGATTCTTCTCCTTTGTTTACAGAGCAACACAAACAGCAGTATTTAAAGCGTGTTGTTGGATTTAAGCTGACGAACACAGAATTTCAATGATTGCCGGCTGTGGTCCACAGAAACGTCAAGTAAATCTAAAGCTCACACAATGGTGCAGGAACGCATGCCACTTTAACTAACTTCACTTTACCTCCTGTTTCTGAGGGAGAGCGTTTACACTGCGATGCTTTGTGAAAGGTTAGATCACTGAGAATACAGGACAAGCAAATAAACAGAAAAACAAGAGAGAGAGAGAGAGAGAGAGAGAGACGGGCAAAGTGACATGACAGCTAAAATCACGACGGCTCTCCCTCCAAACAACCTAACCGTAAACCTCCTGATAACAAACAGTGATTTTTATTATTTCAATATGAGCCGAGTCATGATTGCTTACAATGGAGTCATGTGTGTTTTGTGGGATCGTGTGAAAGCGTTTAACAGGTCACGGGGTCGTCTGCTTAAACATACTGAACTCACATTCATATTGGATCATCGGTCACGAGATGGAAAGAGAAAGAGACGTGAACATATGACGCGTTGGTCAACATTAAAAATAAAAGCACACGGATTGTGAATGGGTCGACAACAAGTCTCTTTTAAAGAAATGAACTCAGCCTTTAGATACACCGTAAACTGGAAAACAGAAATATACCGTAAAATTATTGTTTTTTTCTGTAAAATTATAGGATACAAGGATCCTATATTGAATAGTTTTCCTGTAAAAACTGACATTTTCTGGAGTGCCAGAAATAGACGGTAAAATAACGGGTTTTTCCTGTAAATTTGCGGACTTTTCTGTACGGTTTTTGACCCTAAATCTGTTAAATAAATCTGTAAAGAACAGTTCAATTTTCCTTTTACATTTTACATGGAAAATCCGTCAAAAAGAACAGGAAATTACAGTTTTTTTACAGTGTACATGAACTATTGTGCTTGTCGTTGTCAACGCGGTATGAACTCAAAGCCAAACTCAAATTTAAAATATCTATTTGTATTTCAGATCTGAACCATTGCAGTAATCTTTTGCACGCCTGTAATGTGAGCAGTTAAAAAGCCAAGTTTCCCCATTTAGCAAGTAGCGCGTCACACCTACATCATCGCAGGCTGTCAAAAATCCCCAACGAATGGCCACGACACTCTCACACTTTCAGGAAAACTCTAGACGCAGCTAATCTCCAAACAGAGCCTAATGGCACCAGGGAACTCCCCAAAATCACCGGCCATCAGAAGCCCTTTAGAAAGGCCGCCGGACCCTATAGAGATCTGATGAGACATTAAGCGCCTGACTCATTTCCTCAACAAAAGCTCATTTACATCCCACACTAAAACACTGACTTGTTTTCCTGATCGTTTGCATATAAGAACACACCTAACACCGCTTTGATGAACGACTCCAGCGGTGTGTTAAATGTGAATGGGTTTGCAATGATTAACCTTTACCGGGAATATGCGCTTTAGTGCTGGACGACCATGTTTTTAAGCCCAATAAATTTCTCAATGGCGCTACAAAGAGGCTTTGTTTGAGGTACGGCTACTCTCAGCAGAGAAACAGAAGCTTTGAAAGAGGCCGGCCGGTGGAGCACAACCGCAGGTGTGTGAACATGGAAGGCTCGCTCGAGGCTTCTTCTGTTTACAAATGCAACATTAGGATTGTTATCAGACAATTATTCAACTACGCTTAAAGAAATAATCAAGAAAAACAAATACAGAGGCAAACTATGAAAACCACACAAGTCACATGACTGTAATCTGCACTGTTTGTAAGTTAACATCATAATGGTTCTTGCAAGGAACTACCCAGTTATGAATCCAAACACCCTAGCAACCGCACGGTACTCCCCTGGCAACCATCAGTAACACCTTAGAATACTGGTGACGTAATAGCCTATCCTTTACATTGTTATCACAATATTTGATTGTTCAAACAATAATTTACATTTATTTATTTAGCAGACGGTTCACATCTTGGCTATACCGATTAAGAAAAACACATTTCACAGAATAGCTTTCATATCGATGACAAAGATTTTTCAGAACATATGAAAGCGACGTTGAAAGATAAACATACATGTATTTATTCTTAATTCCCAATAACAAATGTATTAAAACACGAATGTCGCATGAATGTAATAATGTTTTTTCTTTGTGTGTGTGTATGTGTTGTTTGTGGCATATCATTCCCCTTCAACACCTGCGAAACATGAAAATGAAATATATTTACCAAGCAAATCAGACATTTAATGGGTCATGTTCGTTCGAACACAAAAGAGTATTGGAAGAGAAATCTCAATTTTGATCAACAATGTATGTCCCATGATCAATGTTTGCCCTGCAGAACAGATCGGTCTGTCCTAGACAACTTCAACAGAAAGAAAGAAACAAAACCTTGAACATTTTCTGCCCAGAAAGCCTTTGTTTTCTTTCTAAGAACATCCCATGGAATGACGGAAAACAGCGTCAGGAGTGAGGAGAAGCAGCAGGACAGCAGTTGAGACAGAAACACCGGCAGCAGCACATTTACAAAAGCTGTTAGGAAACACAAACAATAGCGGGACGGCCTGATTTCTTAACCCTGTTTTAATGAGAGGAACTTTGAGGAGCTCTCATGTAACGCCTTTGGTCTTTAGCTCAACCCCCTCAGAGGCCACGGAGGGTATAAAAGATCCCAGATCGGCTTTATTCAGGCTTTAAACCTGCATTACTACAGAGAATCTTATTCTGCATTTCACTGGCTTTGCGATGCTGTTCCGGTGAGTACATCACAACTCATGGACTCACATTAACCTGTTTTTTGCCAGAAGCTCGTTTCAATGTAACATTGTTGCTGTGTCATATGAACTAATAGTTACAGAAGATGAGAGAAACATGCATTGATTGAATCTAGTTTACTTTGGGAATCGATTCATTTTTTAGTTCTGGATTTAACCAGGTTTTACTAAAACCACAGGATACTAACAAAAAAGACAGGACTTTAACTCACAACATTTAGAAATGCTTCCATGAGAAATATGTACTGTTAAATTTCTACTGTGATGTTTATAGTCACAATTTGCAAGACATCAGGCTCGGTGTAAAACACAATATGAAAGCTTCGGGAGAGAAGATGAAAATGGAAAGAAATTGAAACTGTTCCTAAATGATGCCAAATTAAACACTTTCCACCTCTCCAAAAGTACAACATAAATACATAAATATGTGAACGTTCGGTTTTCTATACTATCTATTGTCGAATATTTTATTTTCACACATCCATACTTTTTTTCTTTGGCCACTTCTGTAGGACGCTGGTTATTCCGTTGGTCTTCGCATTAGTGGCCGTCTCTCTTTCTGCACCGATAAACGGTAAGAAAACGTCCTTTGTACGTCACGTTCCGCTTGCCGGTGTATGGACTACATACATACAGTTTCAGATGAACCCTTAATCTCTCAATGACTGTGATAAATAACAGATCTTGTCTTTTGGTAACATGAAGCATTTGCTGCCTGGTTCTAATGAGACTGTAATCAGAGCTCTCAGACGACACAATAGAGTTCTGTTCACCTGCGAGAGACACACCGAGGCTCTATAGGAGACTCGCTCTTATAGCTCAGTGCATTATGACCACTAACCTCTGTCCTTTCTCCGGCCTGTTTTCATGCAGATGGAACAGACAATGATGGTAAGAATTACAGCGTTTACTGTATAATTGTGATACGAATCGTCATTTCTATGTAGATGATCGTGCAATAAAAGAACAAATGCCGTGCTTTCTTACAAATGAAATCTCGTTAATTGATCAATAGTTTCTCCTAAACAGCAATGACACAAATTTAAGAATGATCTTGCTGTCAATGTTTCACTAGTTTGAGTGAAACATTGAGCACAATGTTTTTCACTAGTACTTTTATCTAAAAAAATAAGGAAACACTCTATTTAGGCAAGGCAAGTTTATTAATATAGCACATTTCACACACCAGGGCAATTCAAGGTGCGGTCACACTTTATTTTAAGGTTTTAGTAAACTATTAAGTACGACTTTTGCTTAGTTAACTCTTCATTTGTTTCTTATTAATAGTTAGTAAGGTAGTTGTTAGGTTTAGGTATTGGGTTGGATTGGGGATGTAGAATATGGTCATGCAGAATATGTGCTTTATAAGTGCTTACAAACAGCCAATATGCTAATAATAGACATGCTAATAAGCGTGAGAATTGGTCCTTATACTAAAGTGTTACCCAAAGTGCTTTACATATAATGATTGACAAAGAGATATAGACCTATCGTTTAAAATGCAAATGATTTAAGATCACAAATACAACTTTAGATTTTAAGAAACAAACATTTGTTTATTAAATATTTTTTTTTTTTAAGTTTTAAGTTCATTTGAGTGCTGATCTGATGTTGATTTTATAAGATTATGTGTAGTTCATTTTTCTAATTTCTGTATTTTTTTTATTTCCCTGTCATGATCTCAGAGGCTGCAGCACTGAGCGGTATGTCATATTCAGTCTGATATGATCTATAGAGTTCAAAGTACAGTTCAATTCTTTTTAACAACAACTTAAAAAACCTGCAATAAGTCCATGTCATTTCATTTGAAAAATGATTTCAAAAAGTAATAATAAATGGTGAATATACCTCTAGAATAAAGATGTTTTTAAAAGTGTGCAGACACTGTTCGCTGACGATCCTCAAGCCGGCTTTCTGTCTTTTCAGCAAAGACGTACAGAGATCCTCCCACTTCAAGTACTGTGAATGGAGACTCAGGTTAGCTTGACTATTTAACGTCCAGACTCTCTGTAAAACAAAAAAAAGATATTTTTTCAGGCCTATAGATAACATCTTTGTTTCAATATTTTATAGAAAGCACATAACATATACAGTACACAGACAAGATGTTCAAATGAATTATATAAAACAAATCTTCCTTCAGCAGGACCTACAGATGGGACTGATTCGTCAGAGAATAAACAAGGTAAAAAGAGGGATGAGGGTTCTTAATGTCAATCATCTTCATGTCAGTTCAACAAACTCTTTAAGTGCTGTGCGCCCCCACATCATCCGTCCTCCACATTCACCAGTTCACCTCTTTCATTTCAGGTCCCAGTGACACTACAGATAAACCAGGTCAGTTTCAGAAAAACTAAAGAAGTAGAGCGTTTACGACCACACCACAAAAGTAGAAACAGACCATTTACTCTTGAAGGGAAACTCCACCGAAAAATGAAAATTCTGTCATCGTTTACTCACCCTCGTGAAATTCCTGTTGAAATGACTTTGTTCTGATGAACAGAAAGATATTTGGAAGAATGTAAGTCATTTTCATTTCTGGGACATCATTGACTTCCATAGTAGGAAGAATAAATGGTAGTCAAAGGTGCTCCAGAACTGTTTGTTTTACTAAATTCTTCAAAATATCTAATCTTGTGTTCAACAAAACCAACAAAATACACATTTATTTTCCTACTATGGTAGTAAATGATGTTCCAGAACTGAAAATTGCTGACATTCTTCCAAATATCTTTCACAGGTTGGAAACAACCCCAGGGTGAGTAAACAATGACCTAATTTTCATTTTGGGTGAACTGGCCCTTTAATGGTCAACAGTACAAAAATAGAGTCAACTTTGAAAGCAAGAGAAATCAATCTTTGCTAAAAACAAGTTTTGAGAATAGGCCTACAGAAAATAAACATGAACTATATAACACAGTGACAGATGAGACATAGAACCAGCAATGTCGTCATGGTACAGAGAATATAAACTTAACTGTACACAAATATCTGACCTCTTAATACTGCGACTAAATCAATTATTTAATACAACCATATCATAGCACAATATATCTTTTAACCAAAATATACATGAAAAATACGATTATGCAAAGGTCACGTGTCAAATTCTCTTATATCTTTCCATGTCATTTACCGTGTCTTTTTGAAGAAGTCGATGGTGCTCCTGATACATCATCAGACACAAACAGTAAGACTCACAAAGCTCTTCAAACTCCTTCACTCTTTGTTGAAATATATTGTGGAGATATATGAAAGCAACGCCCAAAGTATAACCCGTCTGATTCATTTCAGATGACGCAAGCATGGATGAATCCACCGGCAGCCCAGACTCCACAGGTGTGATCACATGATATAAAAGTCATCACATGATCACCATTAATGACATCATAACATTACGTTTGCAAAAAAGAATCCTGAAGGCACTGAACGAACCTATTCAGATATGAAATATCACTCAATCAAATCTCACAATAGAATAGTTCATCTTATAGACGTCTAATATCTGAAATGACCAAAACTATTTGTCACTCTCATCTCTTGACCTAAATTTCTTTAGAAATGTCTAAATCAGACACAACAGATACAGAAAAAGAGACAGATGGAGAAACAGCTACTGACACTAATACAGACGCATCAGAGTTAAAGACAGATGCTTCGGGTGAGTAAATAATGCTGTGTAATGCTATCAAGATTCAATTTGTTTAAAATAATCACACTAAATGACGTGTCATCTACCACAGATGAAAGCACAGCAAAACCATCAACGGAAGAGAAGCCAGGTAAGAATTGTACAAGAAACAACACGAGCAGAGTAAAAGAGACACGTGATGGCGGTGATGATGAAGAGAGGTTTTCATGAATGTGTAAATGAATGTTTCAGATGCTAAACATGTGGATACAGAGGTCGCAGACTCTACGGAAAAGAAATCCACAGGTGAACTATCATCCCGTGAAAAACGCTCCTGTCTGCCAGGAATTGCCAGCTTGCATGAATTGTTCACACGAACGTAAACAGCCATCTTTATTCAAGACAAATGTCACCTTTTCATACATTTACAATTTAGAAACATTTTGACCCAATTTAAGAACCATAAAAGTGGTCCAGAAGGTGATTATAGATTATATTCCAAGTATTTTCATATAACACCACATCAGTCATGAATATCGTTACCGCTGCACTATTATGCTGCTTTGCCGGCTCGAGTCCCTATTTACACATTATTTAAAATTCTCTCTTTTGTGGAGAATAAAGAGGAAATAAAGAGCGTGTCACACATATGAGCTATTGGATTAAAAATAGCTGTAATGAATATACTGCTATTGCTAAACATTGCTGTCCGCTTTACAGACTCGGGTGAAGTGGTGGATAATGACACAGGTACGTTTTCTCACGCTTACCTTTCGTAATCTGAAAATGACAAAGTCCTGGACAAATGTCCTTGCTAGTCCTAAACAACATTCCTTAAGAAATCAGATTGTAGGGTTAGTGTTAAGCCTTTAACGGCATTGAACAACAAACTACGATTCCCACTAATGCTGGCAGGATTGTGATTGTTTGGGAGGACTTTTGAAACAAGACCCGGAAAACATTCAGCAAAAATTCTTACAGCTAAATCTGTTTTTGTAGCTCAACTGGCAGTGCAAACACTGTGGGTTGGATTCCCAGGAACACATACTGATGAAATGAAAGAAACTGTAAAGAAGCGTTGAATTTACATGTCTGTGGAATGCATTCATGTAATGTAATGTAAACTCTGCACACTGTGTGCTTCCAGACAAGGACTCGGCAAGTGTCGAAAAGAAAGACACAGAAGCACCTGATGACACAAGCAACAGTTCTCCAGGTATATTTCACGTCACCTGCTGGGAATATTTCACTTTGATATATATAGATTATCATGATGTACTGAATGCCATTGTTCTTTGGACTAAAAAAAGATATGTGCTGTTCTGTATTTGAAGAGAAAACAGAAGATTCACCTGACAAGGATTCTTCAGAAAAAGATGAGCCCCAGGAATCTGATGGTGAGCTTAAAACAATGATAAGAGTATATCCCCCAATAACACATGGGCAGCGAGTTTACATACACAACAGTACCACACGAACAAATGATGTGGTATACTTCAGTATTTACTGCTGTAAACCGTGGTAAAATGATTAAATACAGTGTTACAGTGTTTAGCAATATTTAACTATTTGCTTTAGTTATAACCAGAGAATGCTACACAGTACAAAAGTGTAATAATTACTGTAATATACCGCAGAGTAAAACCGTGTAGTGCACATTCAATTCTTACTTGAAGTCAACGAGAACATAACCTTACTGGAAAGTAATGTTAGAAATGTTTTATATATATACTAATCAATGTCATTGAATTACTTTGGTTGCACACGCAATGCACATATAATTACATGTTTCCACACATTTAACAAATCATATAAGCACATTTGCTTTTCAGACGGACTGTAAACTGGCCATCTTCTCTATACCGATGAGCTCAGTATGTGCGTCTCACAACAGTCTCACAACATATTTACTTGGACGTCTGTTTAAAGCTGTTAAAGCTGGACAGAACTTGTTCAACCTGTCTGCACTACTTGCATTTAACAGTAATATTACGTTTATTTATTTTATTAATGACATTATTAATGATACATTGGAATTGCAGGACAAGATCGACATACTTGGTTAATGTTTTTGTTATAGAAACAATAAACAATTAATCAATTTAAAAAGTGACAGCTTAGAAAATTGTATTGCATTAAAAATGTGTACGTTTTTTAAAATAATAAATAAAAATCTGTAGTAAAACAGGGAATTGAGCAGGAATCGAAAACAGCATCTAGGAATCGATTCTTGGAATTCCCGAACCAGGAGTTTGAATCGGAATCGACTTGAATCGGAATCGAACAGAAGCGAGACAGCTACAGCCGGAAATTATGCAAAATCTCGCCAATAAATTACATAAATGAACGCCTACAGCGTTGGAGTCTCTTTCCTTCGTCTATGCACATCAAAACGGTGACGTTCGGCTTCCGTAACACGCTCGCTCACCTTTGCCAAAAACGCGCCAGGTTACAGTCAACGTACATTTTATTTTTAGCAATATTTCGGACCACATTTGTTGCAACAAGACTGGTTAGTAATAAAACAACTCTATTAATGGATATAGAACATTTTATTTTAGCATCTTACCAGAAAAGGACACGGTGTCTGCGGAGTAAACAAAGTGCTGTTTGTCACAAAATTGTATGACTACAAAAAAGTACTGTGGTACTATACTCGTTTGGGCATTTGATGTGGCATAACCGTGTTTTTGGACACGTTTGGTGTGAAAATACCGTAGGTGAATCGCAGACTTTGTATATTTCAAAGTACCACAGTGTCACCATCTGTTATCATCATTTTAATACATTTGGGCTTTACTGGTTCCTTTAGTTTAATAAAAGTGATTTCCCACTTTTACAAAAAACTGTACTATATTATATTATGTTATTTACCAATGTAAACTCTAGTAGATTGTAGTTAAATGCAGTATTTTTTAACCTCTTTGTCAACACTTTTTTAACAAGTCCAGTAGACCAAGGGTAGACGAACTTTCACCTTGAGGATGACCTTCCTGAAATATTTATCTTCCAAACACATCTAGAACATGTTGTGATGTTAAAAAATGGTTTAAGGGCATATCATTTGTTTTTAACAAACAGATACTGACAAAGACAAGACGGATAAAGACTCAGATGACAAGAGTGAAGATAAAGACTCGGAGGAACGAGGAACCTCTGAAATACCAGAAAAAAGCAAAACAGACAGCGATTCAGATGCTGATGAGGTCAAAGATTCAGATGATTCCTCTGACAAAGATTCAGATGATTCCTCTGACAAAGATTCAGATGATTCCTCTGACAAAGATTCAGATGCAAAAGACGCAGAGAGCACAGAGAAGAAAGACACAGAGACAGATGTAAACACCACAGAAAAAGACACCGACAGCAAAGAGAAGAAAGACACGGACACAGAGGCCGATGTAGAGACCACTGAAAAAGACAAAGACAGCACAGAGAAGAAAGACAAGGACTCTGAGACCAAAGTAGACACCACCGAGAAAGACACAGGCAGCGAACAAGACACAGCAGATTCTCCTGACACGCCGGACGTCAAGGACAGCACAGAGAAAGACGACGATGAAGACAGTGAGGACACCAAAGACAAGGATGAGACCAAGGACCACAGCGATGAGGGTAAGGATAAGGAAGATGAGTCCAAACCAGAGGAGAAGGACAAGGGAGATGAGGTTTCTCAAGAAGACGCCGCGAGCAGTCAGTCTGATGAGAGTCCGCCGAAGGAGACGGAAGACAAGCAGGAAGACAAAGCTGACGGCGACAGCTCCAGTTCGGACTCGGACAGCAAGGACGACAGCAAAGACAAAGACCAGGAGAAGAACAGCACAGAATCCACAGACACGGAAAGTCACAGCAGTGACAGCAAGACCGACACGGATAGCTCAGAAAAAGGAGGAGAAGGTAAACTCACTGAAGATGTCAATTAGTATCTACTGTATTCACCAAAGCAAAAACCATTCAATCCATTAAGGAGTAGTTCACTTTCAAAAGAACTGTTCGTGATAGTTTACTCACCCCCATGTCATCCAAGATGTTTATGTATTTGTTTCTTTAGTGGAAAAGAAATGAAGGTTTTTGATGAAAACATTCCAGGATTTTTCTCCATATAGTGGACTTCAGTTTCAGTGCAGCTTCAAAGGACTTTAAACGATACCAGACGATGAATAACGTTCTTATCTAGCAAAACCATCCGTCATTTTCTAAGAAAAAGTATATGCTTTATAAACACAAATGCTCGCCTTGCTCTGTTCTGCGATGCGCGTTCATGACTTCACAAAATACATAATAACGTTGAAAACTTGCACGTTCAACTTTGACTCTGGACTTCCGCCTACGTCCAGCGTGACCTTTTCAACGTAATTACGTATTTTGTGAAGTCATGAACGCGCATCGCAGAACAGAGCAAGGCGAGCATTTGTGTTTATAAAGCATATACTTTTTTATTTTTTCGTCTGGTGTGGTTTAAAGCCATTTTAAGCTGCACTGAATCTGTCATTTTGACCTTTAACCGTTTGGAGTCCATTGAAGTCCACTATATGGAGAATAATCCTGGAATGTTTTCATCAAAAACCTTCATTTCTTTTCGACAAACAAATACATAAACATCTTGGATGACATGGGGGTGAGAAAACTATCATGACAAGTGTTTTAGAAAGTGAACTACTCCTTTAACATTCTCATGCCCACAGATACCGATGATGACAATGAGTCCAACAGCATGGAAAATGAGAAACAAGGTAAGATCAATTTCAGATAGAAACTCACTCGAACAAAGTCACGATAGGTTTAACACAGAGTGCATACGATTTTGTACGTAACTGTACAAGTCAAATGTTTTGCACTGATTGAGTTTGTACCTCCACAGATTCCCCACAGGGAGCATCAAGTGAGACAAATGACGACTCTGATGTGGATTCAAATGGTGAGGGAGCGTAAGCAGTCCACACCACAATATCACTTGTTTTGATGCTAAAAAGCAAGTAGACCGTAATGCTTCACTCATCTTTGTGCTGTCTTTTAGACCACAGTGACTCTGCAGCATCTCCTGAGTCCTCTCACGGTAATTCTGTCTCATAATAACTCAGACTTGATGATAGAAGGATGTGATGTCATTGTTTGTGGTGTATAAAGGATACATTCAAAAGGTTTATTCTTGTCAATTGTAGAAACTACTGATGAAAATGTGGGTGCAGACAGCCATGATTCTTTAGGTGGTACGTCTCAGGCACTTCAATTCAGAACAATTTGAGTTATTAAGTTCTATAAATTCACTACCTTTCTAGAAAATGCTTTTCTTATTTTCCATTGGTTGCTCTATCCTCTATAGATGACGATGAGGACGCTGATGTCCACGATGATGAACATCGTGCCGATGAGAAGGGTAAACCCCTCCCACATTTGACACATCTAACACTCTGGAAATACATTTTTAGAAAGACGGGACAAACCGACAGTCATATAAACGTACTTTTCCTTTGATAGATGCTCCACCTAAAACAGATGATCATCTTGATGACACAACACAAGGTACTGACACTAAAAAGAGAAACTCTGCACACAATCATAATGTCAGGGGATGGGGTACGAGAGATATTGATTGTGTGTGAAAGCAAATGACTGATCTTTCTTTAGGGTCAGATGACGGCAGCAAAACCCCCGTGCCAAGCTCCTAGCGACCAGGACACTGCGACAGCAAATCAACAGGTATCATCAGAGCTGTTTGGCTGTCTAGTCTGCAGCATAAGTCAGTGGTTCTCAAACGTATTCCTTGTAAGGCCCCCTTTGTGTCGACTGCGTCGTTTTTCGGCCCCCCTTATAAATAAAGACTTATAATCTTACATTTAGAATAAAAAAGCTCCAAAAATGTTCATTTAAATAATCCCAGACAATTAATTCCTTTAGTTGGTGGTCTTATTTTTCTGATGTTTGATTTCATCGAATTTATGATCAATTTAGATTTTTCATAAAATGCCACAAATTCTGTGGCCCCCCTGGATCCATCCTGGGCCCCCTCCTGTTTGAGAACCACTGGCATAAGTGACTTGTTGGGAATGCTGTACACAAGCAGCATTGACATTGTTTCCTACACAATTCTCTTACAATCACAATCACAAACACATAAACATTTGGTGAAATATTCAGTATAAAAACTTTTCAGTATTTAAAGTTAATATTCAGTATTACAGTACTAGTGTGTAGTGTTACAAAGCAAACAGTGTAAAGAGAATCTTACTGAATAATATTTATAAGCTCAAAACAAAACAATATACATTTACAAACATGTACAAGAATTACAAAAAATAGAATGACACAAAAATAGAAAAATAATGATAACTGGAAAAGTTAAAGCAGGACAATAAATTGAACAGTTATAGAGGTGATAAAAGAACAAAATGTATTAATTTTTTTAAATGTATAAAACATCCTTTAAGTGCATGTGCCTACAATACAATTCATAAATATGTTATAAATAATACAATTATTTATTTTTTATTCCTTGTTTCCCTTTATCAGAAATTTCCTGGAGAGACAAAAAAAATCGACAGACACAGTGAAGACAACCAGAGTTTCTCGTCCCATTAAATCACTCTATTGACCCCTCTCTCTCTCTCTCTCTCTCTCTCTCTCTCAGTCTGTGGTGAAAGGTTTTGGGAAGCAGATTAAATTATTCGGCTGTTTGGTGTACATTGCATTTTTTAACCTCCTCCTAACGCTAGAACATTTTTTTAATTTCATCAGTCTGAGATGGATATACATGATGAAAAATGAAAGGTATAAAATTTTACATCTCATGTATTTGTCTGTGTATTTAGGGTCTAAATATATAACGACACATTACGAGTGACAGATTAAATCTAGGCAGTAGAACTAACTGAAGGAATGTAGAATCCTTTAAGACCGAAGATTTGGGTCACAAGAGTTGTTATTGTTTCTGGGTTTTCTTCTGTTTTTCATTCCTCTGTCCACACTGTGTCCCCATCCTTAACATGAGACGCTGCAGCTGCTACAATGAAACGATTCGTCCTGACTCTCAAATGAACATCAACCTGAAATGTCACCGGATGATGTTTTTGACCCGCCCAAAAATGATTTAATGACTGTACAGACAATTTATGATAGAATCTATAAAGTCTCTTTGGAAGAATACTAATAAACTAGCAATATAAGACCACAGATTGTCTTGAAAAAATGTTACAAAAAATGTTGTATAGATTTAAAGTCGTTTTAATATGTACACGGGGAGCAAACTAATAAAGGGTTGTCAGGAAATCAGTGGACCATGATTGTGTTTATTCCTTTTAAACCGCACACAATTCGGCAAACAATGAAAATCCCAGATTTTTTCAGTATCTCAATAGTTTCTAATAAACAACCAGCTTAAATAGAAAGCAAACGGTTTTATGCTTCTCAAATAAAACAATCCACTAATCTTAAATGTGTCGCCTTAAGAGCTTTAAAGAGATTAAAGTGTTGTACACTGAGTTTTGTAAAAAATAAACCTGTATTAAAAATCAACATGAACACAAAATATTTTGCATCAAATCACGCACACAGAAACAACCCGTTCCATACTCTACAATAACAATAAAACACAATTCTCTCTGTATTTATTGTATTTCAAATTTGTTTGTATGAAATTGGACTTGTTCTATACTTTCAGTCTTAAATAATAATGGACACCTCGACACAATTATATTATTCGACTTGTGCCCATCAGTAAAACACTAATTAAGTCAACATTTCTTATCCTCTGAAAAGTTAACTTACGACATATCAATCTTCAATAAGGTTAATTACATTTTTTAATAAATAAGGTTGACATTTTATGAATACATTTTGATGTATACAACATCCTCTGGCCTTTAAAAATCAGAACCTTTAACAAACGCAGTTGCAGTGTTCACTTTTTTGTTGAATGATGTCAAATGATCTTTCAGAATTTTGATAGCAACATCAAACAAAGCAGGTGTATATGGCCCACATACGAGTAAAATATTATCAGATCGTGCGAATGCCTTTATAAATGGATCGCATTTCAGTGGTTTTAGTCGGATAAAGAAAGTCTTATCTAATCTCTGCTGTCTTATATTTGAAAGATTTAACCAGCCGCCCAGCTTGCTTGACCCTTGCCCGGAGAAAGAGTTCAGTTTCCACGTGTGCCTCCGCGGACCCTTTGGAGCACGACTTAATCTCGCGTTACATCTCGGCTAAACCTGGTGGTCTAAACCTGGCCCTAGGATAAAAGACCGTGAGGATGAAGAGGAAGAGGAAGGTGTACCCCGGACAAAAGCCACCAAACAGCTCAGAACAAATCACCCATGCCGTGCCTGTCCGAGCGTGACGCGCAGGCCTCCGTGTGCGAATGGCCCGTCACCCCCGGGCCTTTGCAATCTTACGAGAGGTCGAGGAAACCAAAGGCTACGTTTCAAAACGGAGACGTCCAGTGAAGCTTGACCCTCGTGGCCCACTTTCCCAACAGCCTTTAGAAATATTATACTTTAATTTAAGGCGTGAGAGGGTTTAAGATCTGATGATATCTGTGAGAATCCAGCTACCTTTAGCTGGAAAACAGGACCGGCTGAAGAGAGTCACACTCACTTGATGCTTTTCGCATGTAATAGAAGATGTGAGCTAGATTACTGTTTCTGGAAAATCCAAAGGTATATAAAGCTTCAAGTTGCTGTGAGGAGAGCGGTTTAAATATTTTCTGGACCAAAAACATTAGAATGCGAAACGCACTGCATCGACATATTCATCTTATTTGACCCAAAATGAACAAAGAATATAGTCCAGTGCAGATTAAACGGAAGATTGTAATAAATCACGTGCTATATACTCACATAAAGACACACAATATTATCACGTTGTGTCGCAGACTATGACCTATTCACACAGCTTTACAAAACAGCATTTTATGGACACACTGAAATTCCTTTGAGGGCAAAGATTTCAACACGTGTGTGATAAACTGTTGTTTCTTTCACTCTTATATCTTTGTCAGTCATTTAAAAAGCTTTGAAAGAAATCTTTATCAAACAGAATAGTGTACCTGCGTTTATCTGTGAAACACAGAATTTAAAATGTGCTTAAACATCTCAATGGTTCAACAAAGTTCTTCAAAAAAATCATTTTTTGTGTGTTCTGCATGAAAGACAGTCATGACACGAGGGTCAGTAAATGATATATGACCTTTAAATAATTGCATTTTTTACAGTGGGACTGTATCCGTGTATCCGTGTTCTTTAATACCGGAGGCACATTTCATGTGAGATGTCCAGACAGGAAACTACAAGTTTCACGTGCACCTGTCCACAGAGTTTCTCCGTCCCGCTACGCTACATATTAGATTGGGCCCACGGTGATTCATTACAGACCCGAACCTCCAGCGCTGTAGTCGTTTCAGACCGATCGGGTTTCCAAACAAGAATGGCTCCTTCAGGCCGATCAGAGGTGGCTCGTGGCCACTGAAACAATAAGTCCTAACAGAACTTTAGATGAGAAACATGAGAAGAGAACAGGAATCTGTATGGGAAAACATGTGGGGCTCTATGTGAATATGTGTGTGGGGTTTGTGATTGACCACAGTAGAATTCTCCTAGGCCTACATGCGCCGTGGTTCAGTCTCTGAGGAACTTTGTTTTCCCAAAAGAAACAACCGTTTAAAAAAATAAAGACTCCAAATATATAGTAATCATGGATATGTGACATCTCTGGTGGGCCGGTGCATTCGGTACTTTGATTTAAATTAGGGCTGTCAAACGATTAATCGTGATTAATCGCATCCAGAATAAATGTTTGTGTTTATGTAATATATGTCGGTGTACAGCGCATATTCATTTTGTATTTATGAACACATACACACAAATGCATGTATTTAAGAAAAAAAGTATATATAACAGTTAATAAAGTTTTATTTAGAATTTCAATTATTGGTGATTATAAATTAATACATGTAAATATTCCCAAAATATATAGACAAGTATGTGTTTATTTTGTGTTTATAAATACAAAATAAATTAATATGCACATTTCACAGATATATATAATGTTAACACAAACTTTTATTCTGGATGCGATTAATCGCAATTAATCGTTTGACAGCCCTAATTTAAATACTTTAATATTATAAACAATTAACGTAAATATGAATTAATTATATTTTTTTACAAAGTAAAAGTTTTTATTCAAATTAATGTACATTATTTCTTATAATTAGTTGTTATTATTTTATTAATAGTTTTCATTACTTTTATCAGCTTCAGAGACGCAGAAACTGTACTAGTTAAAATGCAAATCGGAGGTTTGTCCCTAAGCGTTCCGTAATCTCCGTTCATCGTGTTTGGCAAAGGTGTTAGAATTTGTTTTAAACTTTGTTTTAATAGTTAATAAAGGCGTTTTTATTATTAGATTTTTTAATGATTTGTTAGAACGAATTTGTTAGAACTTGTTAGAGAATTTGTTAGAACGTTTAATTGTTTTTTTGTATTTCTTACAAGTAAGGAAACATTTGACATTTAGCATTAAAACCTAAATATAAAAGCCTATATATAGTGTTCAATCTAACAGAACAAATTGTTATTTGCAGTACATTTTATGAGCGAGAAAAAAGATTTTAAAACAGTGGCAAAAGACAAGTTAATATTAAGATGTTAAAGTGTGTAAAACAGCGCCGCCAGTGGTGGACAGAGCTCATGTACCGTCTGACCTCACTGGATGGATGCAGAAGCTCCTCATCTCCAGCTTTGGCTCCAGAAACGCTATGGTTTCAGCACCTAACAGAGATCTTTTGTTTGAGGCCAGTCAGGCCTGCAGGAGCGAGGCATCTACAGGACGTGAAACTGCAGAAGAGAAATCTTGGCACGACTGCGGACGAGACCAGCTGATGGGTATTAATACAGCTTTTCTATATGCCTCCTCATTCAGCCCTGTTACTTTGATAGTCACCAGCAGGTGCTCATTGCCAGTAACCAGAGAGGCCAGTGGTTCAGGACCCTGATGTTAAATGGGACATCGAGTAACAACCCGGGATATAGTGTAAGATATATAGTAGATAAAAATGTGTTTTACAAAGTAAGATCCAATGGATGTACGGAAACGAGTTTAATTATGAAAATGCTCTTTATCATTGTAACATAATAGTGCAGATCAATTAAAACACGCACACACAGATCACATTTCACAATGCAACAATGAAAGCTTGTTTAGTGAAAGAGTTCATTAGCTTTGCTACGACACACATCAATTTTAACTCGTCGGGATGAGTTTTACTAAGACGGCTGGTCTCAGTTACATCATAAAGTGAAAAGATGTACATGAATGTACAGGTATTCAGTTCTTACTAAAGTACACGTGAGAACTGAGATTATAAGCGTCTTATCAGTATTTGTGTTCTCGTGCCAGTGATTTAAAGAGGACAAAAACACACAGGACACGTCACGATCAAAGCTTAATGAATCAAGACCCTAAACATGCAGTCAGTGCGGTTTCTCAGTTTTTATGCATTTTTGTACATAAATATATGCTTTAGTTTGCCTTTTTTCCCCAAACAATTTTGTCCAACAATCCTCATAAAAGTTAACAAAATGTTGTATTAAACACCTCCTATCGTGATGCATTAAAGGGATATTTCACCCAAAGAATTAAATTCTGTCGTCATTTAGTATAATTATCAAGTAGTTTCAAATCTGTATACATTTCTTCATCCGTTTAAATTCCTTGCAAAACCACGTGAGTACCGTAGTAGTACATGAATACGGTATCGTATAGAAGTCTACTTGATAGATGAAATCACGACAGAATTATGCTATGGTACCATCACAATATCTGAAAACCTCCAGCCAGATTTTCTTCCTCCTGCTTCCTCCTAGAAAGAGGAAACTTCCAGTCATTTTAACCCGTGGCTCATCTTCTCTGTGTTGTGTTACAGGTCTGGAGTCGTGCGGGTGTTGTGTAGTGTGGTTATGCCCTCCACTGGCTGAGCTGCCTTACTGTGCCGTTCCAGAGCTCCATAATCCGGCCGAGGGCCGATGGGATGTGCCACGGACAAATATTCAAATTAATCTTCAAAACAGGAATCTTACGACACAGACACAAACGATATCAGGCACTGAAGGCATATTGAAACATATTTATGCCTCAAAATGCATTTTTGTATGGATGGTGGGTGTCGTATGAGTGGCAGGGGCTGGGGTTAGACATGAAGTCCTGCCCCTTGCAAAGATGGGGGGATGGAAGAGTATAAAATGTATTTTTGTGGCCAGTCAAGCATAAGCACGTCAAAACACACGTTTGCTGGTTGATTTATGTCTGCAGCAGAGTTTCCCACATAGACCTGTGCTAAACATGCTTTCACGGTAAGTCAATCATTCATGAGACATGTAAGAATCCATCAATAGTTCATCAATATTATCGATAAGTGCTTGATTGTTTATGCAGGTTGTGAAGTGAGGAGGTTTTGGCATGGCTTTGGAGAGAACAAAATCTTTATTTAATAACCAATTGTTACGTATTTTAAGATGTATGTGATTTGTGTATATAGTTTTGTGCACAGCTTAGGAAGTGTTTTGATATTGACAAACAATAATCCATTTTAAGCAACCAAAGCATGTGTTTGGAAGTAAATTCAGTGCTATTAGTATTGCCACGTTTATGCGACTCAACAATATTTATGTAATGAAACATACAGTATGCATGCATTTCTCAGAAGAGTTGTGGGAATGATTAGATGTTATTTTTCTGTGTTAATTCGGGACGTTATCTCTTTTCTTTCACAGAAATCTTGTCATTGCTTCAGTGGCTGTGGTGTTTTTGGCGTCTACTGTATCAACAGCTCCTGTTGAAGGTATGACCTCGTTCCCCGAGGACTCTTTAACAACACGTTCTTATGTTTAACATGCGCCGCCCGCGCGGCCGTGTCATTAACCGTGTAAATATCAAAGCTTCAATTCTACAACGAGAACGATTTTTGTACCGAAAACAGATAAAGAGCCCGAGGAGAATGACTTTGAAGCTGAAGAAGGTGAAGAAGAACTTTCTGAGGAAGAGGAGGGTGAGCGATGAAGGTCTTTTATTTCCAGAGCCAAGGACATCAATATCACATCGAGAAGCGATGTCAATAATACACTTGGCATTGAGATGACGAAGAGTAAACCATAAACATAAATTCTATGATAAACAATCGTTCGATTCTCGTTTTAAAGCTTTACTAACTTAATCTGACGAGCTTCATAAATTACTTTTATAAATCCATAAACGCAAACATCACAATAAAAAGCCTTTAACTGAGAGACACTGAAATGCTGTTTTTCTGATAACAATCGGCTGAGAGAAGAAAACAGAGAAGGTCAAAGCTTTCCAGCGTCCAGTGTGAACACTTCTTATAAACTCTATCGATTCTTCCTTTTCTTCACAGATGATGACGATTCCAAAGCTCAGCATATGAAGGGTGGGTGACAAGTTCACGACTTACCACCGTTTTACACAGATTCTTTCATTTCACAATATGAGAATTGATTCAGTGCTGGTCATCTGTTAGAAAAGCTTCAAAAACATGCTGTGGCACTTTAGCATTAGTTTTATCAAAAGTCATAGTCTTTCATAGTATTTATCAAAGTACAGTTTATTTTTTGGATGTGAGAGTGTATCATGGTAACACCATGTTTTTGGAAAAGAATTTGATTTAAGTACCACGAAATTGTTTAGAGTACACTGAAAATACCATGGTGTTTAAATAGGGTCATACAGTATCGTACCAACGTACTTTGATATATGGTACTTATTGGATATAAATTAGAGCTGTCAAATGATTTATCACATCCAGAATAAAAGTTTGTCTGTGCACTGTGCATATCATTTTTATTATTTATAAACAAAACTATTTAGGAAATATTAAAACGTATTTATTTATATTTTTCCAATATTTTAAATTATATATAAATGTTTATAAATTGTATATTTTTCCTAAATATATGCATGCATGTGTTTATAAATACAAAATGAATATGCACAGTACACAGACATGTATTATGTAAACACAGACCTTTATTCTGGATGCGATTAATCGATTGACAGCCCTATATATTAAAATACCACAGCATTATTTATTTATTCATATCTTTGTAATATGCCAAATATTGAAATGGAACAAAATCAAAATATAATTTAAAGTCCCATCAATAATAAAAGTAATAAAATAAAAGTTAAAAGACTAGAGAGAGAGAAAGAGATGTTTGATAAATCTATTAAAATGATAAAAATGACACTATTCTAGCTTGCAATGTGGTAACTGATGGGATTATAAAATAACTCATAAAATGAAATCTAACGAATTCTAAGATGTGCATAAAATATGAAATGATCTTAAATATATTTGGCATTAGTGAATCATAGAGTGTTGTTAACAATAAGAGTGTTTGTCCTCTCGCGGGCCACCTGGCCGGACAAGATTTATTGACTTGTGAGAAGCGATCCCTCCCGATCTTAAGAATATGTTTCTTGTTCCTCTTTCTCTTCCAAAAGGAGCTGGATCACAGCAGGCCACTTCAGCACCCAAAGGCTCGGGTAAGGTGAAGCTAATCCTCTTTAGAGGCCGAGCCAGAGAACATTGAATCTCTCGGCATTGCAAAACAGTTCACTGGGTGCACGTCTGTAAGCAAAGTCAATCCGTCTTTAATCTGCTTTAGGAGGCAGGTATGTGGGGTGAGATATTAACAAATGTGGAAAGATGAAACGGCAGGTGCAGGAAAAAGCGGCCTCGGGTCGTTGAGAGCACGTTCTGGGTGACGTTTGGTGACCTGGGTGCTTTTTTTTTTCAAGGTCTGAGTCCTTCGCCTGGCAGCTCCGTCTTGGGCGAATCGCCAAACGGTAAGAAACTCTACTCGGTAACCAGAAAGCAAGTCTAAGTGCATTAGAGTCTCATGGCCTCTGTGGTGAAAGGTGAATTTGTTAAAAGCTCAATGGCCACTTCTCAGACCTTTCCCAAAGTCCGATACATCTTTTGACAAAAACCTTTGGTCTTATTTCCCAGGTCACAAGCTTAATGGTGCTTCACAAACCGGCCAAGTCTGTAAGTGTCAACCTGATCCACCGACGGAGAAACTTTCACACAAGTCACGCTTTAGAAAGCTTACACTCGCTCGCCTTGTGTAGTTCATACTCGACAGAACTGCAGTATACTAATAGGGTCATACAATGACATCGGAGTTTGGGTTTTGAGATGATATTGACCAACTTCTCTTTCCTGTCCGAACTAAAATCAAAGTGTTTTTGTCATTTCAGCGTTGAGCAGCGTGTCAGCATCTTCAGAGGGATCCAGCGGTAACTATTAACTGACAGTTCATATTAGAATATAAACGTTTGCAGTGCACATCAATCAAGTATTAATCAAAGACTTCACCCAGAAACACTTCAAATTTCTATCAGTTTTCAATCTGCTTTCCTGTAGCTCAGTGGTAAGAGCATGGCGAGAACGCCAAGGTCGCGGGTTCAATCCCAGGGGTTTGCACATACTTAGAAACTTAATGTATAGTATAATGTAATGTAAGTTGCTTTGGATAAAAGTGTCCGCCAAATGTTTAAATATAAATTTACAAAAGAAAATATTAAGCAAGTGGCGTTTATCTAAAGCGATACTTCACCCAAAAACTCTGTCATCATTTACTCACCCTCAGGTTGTTCTAAACTTGGATTCATTTCTTTGTTCTGCTAAACACAAAGGAAGATATTTTGAAGAATGTCAGTAACCAAACAGGTCTCATCCCCATTGACTCCCATAGTACTTATTTTCCCTACTATGGCAGTAAATGGGGGATGAGATGTGCTCGGATACTGACATTCTTACAAATATCTTCCTTTGTGTTTAGCAGAACAAAGTAAAAAGTATATGATGACAGAATTCCCATATTTGGGTGAACTGTCCCGTTAAATAAAATTATAAAGCATTTTGAAGATTCTGTGGGTGCGTCTCAATCTGTACAAAGGAAATCACGTCACGTGATCTGAAGCTTCATAGCTTCTAAAGCTCAATACATATGACACGCAAACCTTTAAAAAGACAAATAATAATTCATCATAAAAATAAATCGACGATAGCAGACTGGAGTCAAGTTGAAAATGACATTTTTTTCATTTCTGGACTTTTATGTATTATAAACATCACAAAAATCAAAACCCAAACTTGAGTGCAAGAAACACTTTTCCAAGTTTGAAGGCAGACTGAGATGCACCTGAAGCTTGTGGAAACTACACCTGTGGTTATTCTGCTGGAGTGTCGACGTGTAAAAAAGGCCTCAGATAAACTCATTTATTCCCCTTCACGTGGTTGTCAACTGATATGTGACTCTTTTCTTCGGCGGAACACGAAAGGAGATATTTTGAGAAATGTCTCAGTGGTTTTGTGTCCATACAATGGAAGTAAATGGAGTTCATTTTTGTTTGGCTGTCAACATTCTTCAAAATATCTTCTTGTGTGTTCTACCGAAGACAGAACGTCATTCAGGTTTGAAATGAAGGGATTTTGTATTTTTGTTAAGACTGTGTTTGAGATCAATGGCAGTGATTCTTGTGTGTTTCTCAGGTAGTAACGTTAGAGACGGGTACTCTCGCCCATCTGCCTCAAGTTCTCATGGTAATGTGTCCAGGCTTTGTGAACGTGTTTGTCTTTCGTTACCCTAACTCATTAACTCAGTTCATTTCTCTTTCAGGTTCAAGTAACAATGGACAGGAGGGGTCCAAATCAGAAATAGCTTCTCCGGGTACCACATTACTGGTTTTGGTTTAAACATACAATATTTGAATCTTCAACATGAAATAGATATTTAAAATAGATCTTGTAATGTACTACTGTAACTGTACTATGTAATACTAATAATATTAATGATCATTTCCTTCATTTTCATCAGCGGGAGGAACTGGTGCTCACGGAGCTTTAGCATCTAAAGTCCCTGGTAATGACATTTTAGAATACATACTGTATAAACTAGTGTTTAATATATATGATCTTTAAAGAAATAGAGTAATGTACAGCTCGTAATACGTTTACTGATGTGCTTCAGTTCCAGATGGGGCCGTCCATACCATTTCTGTTGGTAAGACGTGTTTGATTTAATCTGTTTTAGCTTATAATCAAAATACCTTGGTGAAATGGTCTTTGTACCGTAATGATGTCATGTGTCTGTCAATGTCACAGTGTCATCAGGTCAAGGGTCATCAGACCACATTTCTGCAGGTCACGTGATCGGCCGACCTTCAGCAGGGCAGACGTCAGGTGCTTCGGCTGCTGTTTCCTCTGAGGTCCCATCACAACCGTCAGGTATACAGATATCAGACAAAAAAAGAAAAACATCTTGTGTGCAATGATGCTTTCAGCACAGGAAACATGTCAATAATGAATATACTGTATAAGTAACGGTGCGTGTGTGTGTGTTTAGGGTCAGAGGTCACAGTTGAACATACAGAAGGATATGAAAACGGTGTGTGAATATCTTTCTTTTGAAGGTTTTTTCGTAGTCTGACATCTCAACACACTCGTGTTCTCTGTTATCAGGTGATTCTGCTCATGAAACATCTCAGATCGAGTCTCCAGGTGAGAAACGTCACATTTACATTAGGGCTGTCAAACGATTAATCACGATTAATCGCATCCAGAATAAAAGGTGGGGATAGCATAATGTATGTCTGTGTACTGTGCATTAAACATATGCAGTTATTTAAGAAAAAAAATAATATTTTAGATTAATAATCACTTACATATAATAATTATTGGTAAATATAAGTAAATACATGTCAACATTTTCTAAATATATACATGTTGTGTACATGTATGTGTTTATAAATACTAAATTAATATGCCCAGTACACAGACATACATTATGTAAACACAGACTTTTATTCTGGACGCGATTAATCGCGATTAATCGTTTGACAGCCCTAATTTAAATACACATTTTTGAAGCACACGGGCAACACTTATTGTGAAATTTTGTGTTTTTATATTCAGAAATCCCAGAGACAGAATCTACCGGTGAGTATTATGGTCTGTAGACAGTTGTGTGGAATAAGAGTTCCAGTCGCTTTAAGTGTCGTCCTGTCACAGGTAATGGACACAAACACCTAATGAATGGAGGAGAAACAAGCTTCACAGGTCAGCAAACGATCGACTAACTTTACACTTTTGTGTGACCTTTAATACACCTATGTGATTTAAGAGACGTGTGACATCGATTCTACCGAGAAACCACAGTAGTTAAAGGGATACTTCAGGCAAGAAACAAAATTTCTACATGTTTTACTCACGCGCAAGGCATCCTGACTGAATATGGCAGTTTTCTTGAGGAATAATGCAGTCGGCGTTATAACACCACGTATGATGTTTCTTCCGAGCGGTAGAATGGGAGTGAACGGGGGAATTTTTTTGAAGCTCCAAAAAGTGGATCCATCCATAAAAGAACTGCTCGACACGGGTCTTAACAAAAGTCTTCTGAAGCGAATTGATGCGTTTGTTTCCATACTATCCATATTGAGAGCGCTGTTAACGTAAATGTCTGGCTTCCGTTATCCTGCGGGTGCGTGTGAACCCGAGGCTTGTTTTTCCGGAGTTTGTTTCGTGCTTGAAGTATCCCTTTAATGACTTTTGAAAGTGTCCAGATACTGTCTTCACTATTATGTCAAATCGTCTCGTTACATGTTTTGCTTGAAAACCGTGCTAGAGCGATCTGTCGAGGTGGACGTCTGTGGCCGTCCGCCCTGAATTGTGCTATAAAAATGGCACAACTGTATTTTCATCTGTTTTGTACTTTTTATTCAGGCTTGGATCATTTCATGCCGGACACGTCTCAGATACAAGGAACAGGTGATTTCAAATATGAGTGAAAACAGTCACATGCTACAAACAAGTCGCTGTCCTGCCCAAACCTCTGATTCTCAAATTGGCTGAAATTGAAAAAACTCGAAAAGATGTCAAAGTTGACAATCGCTTTTTAATGCCTTTTATTGGTTGGATATTTGCAAAACGTATAGGGTGACTAATAACAATGATCAAAAATAAAATCACGAAAGATGGAGATGCGAGGTTACAGAAGGACAGCAGCGATATGCTGACGTGAATAGTTTATAAATGTAAAATATAGTTGTGATTTTTGGTCGTGACTGTGTAGCTCCTTCATGTGTTTGTCAGGTGGTTTTGATACAATTGGCACAAGCCCTCACTTGGAAATTACAGGTAAAAAAACCTTTGTTTCACCCTTAAAATATTGAAAGTAAAGGTTAAATCTGCACATCGTTGCCTTCCTTCTGAAACCTCACATGTCCATATTTGCTGTTTTTAGGAAATGTACTTGCATACTGTGTTGTCAAAGACTTTTAATGCCATTTATTTGAAAAACCCAATGACAAACATAAAGGGTGAGTAATAATAATGAATAATGGAAAATCACAAAATATGGAGATACAAGGCTTCAGAAAGTCATCGTCGATATACGCAGTATTAATGTGATAGTTCACTCAAAAATGAAAATTCGGTCATCATTTATTCACCCTTTTGTCATTTAAACCTTTATGGCTGTCTTTCTTCTGCAGAACACAAAAGAAGATATTTTCAAGAATGTTGATAATCAAACAGCGTTGGGACTCATTGACATCTATTGTATGGCTACAAAACCAATGCAAGTGAATGGCTGCCGTCGCTGCTCGGTCAACAACATTCTTCAAAATATCTTCTTTTGTGTTCTGCAGAACAAAGAAACTCACACAGGCTTGAAGTGACAAGAGGGCGAGTAAATGATGACAGAATGTTCACTTTTGGTTGAAATATCCCTTCTGAATCATACCTTTTTAACCCATTGTTGTATATGGACAAAACCAACCATTAGGTTCTAAATGAACCTGTGCTGAAAATGAACCATACGTTTAAGGCCCGGTTCACATTACGCGTCTAACACCGCGCGGAAAACGCGAGCCGTTGAACTATTTCCATCTCGATGTGGTGCCGACGCGCTTTAAAAATTGCAGAAAAGACGCGAAATGTGAATGGGACCTAAAGAACCCGTTGTTTTTAATGCACAATTCAGTCACGAGCACTAAAACATAATCCATTTTTATCACAATACTGCAGGCACAATAGACCAGTCAAACCACCACTTTCTTGTTGGCTTAATGGGTGAGCGTTCCTTCTATCGCACGAGTCAGTATAAGAAATACCGACAATCGTTGTCAGTGAAACGGGAATGTTGCTCTCTGCAGGTGGAATGGGAGAGGAGTTTGGTCCAGACGCTCATACGGCCGGGTTAGGTACGCTTTTAGACTTATTAGACCCTCCAGATCCTCCGACCACATGTCTAGTAACTGACGCTGTCTCAACAGATCTGATGACACTTCAGGTGGATTCCACAGGTGAGCGTCCACCTCATCCGTTGATGTTTGCGGCCTTCCGCTGATCTCACACTAACTACACGTGATTTACGCTCAGAGATTTTCAGAATAAACCGGCCTGAACTTCATCATTCACTGAAAGATGACTGATGTGTTTTTGGTTCTCCTCTCCAGCAGCTGGATCCGGTCCAGGGCATCCGTCCAGCGGCGGTTCGGTTCCAGACGTTCCTCCAGGTAATAGCTCCTGGCTGCCGCTCTGTTCTCCTTTAGGTCCTGTAAATTTACCCCAGTAGTGGTTTACTCAGAAATCCTGGCATCTTGCATTATGTCTGGCAAGAGTGACACGAGAGAGCTTTCAGAGACGTCACATGACTGTACGAAACGATCCCAAACAATCTCTTTTGAATATCAGACTCGGCCGCAGCAGCTTCTCCATCCGCTGACTACGGGAACAATGATTTCGCTCACTCCATCAGTAAGTTTATCACCATGAAACGGTTGTTTAGAATCTGCATGCGACTCTTTCTTCGGGGAACACAAAAGAAGATATTTTGAGAAACGTCTGGGTGGTTTTGTGTTCATACAATGGAGGTCAGCGTTGTTTGGTTATGGACATTCTTCAAAATATCTTTTTTTGTGTTCCGGTGAAAAAAGGAAGTCGATACAGGTTTGGAATGACATGAGGATGAATAAATGATCTCTTTCGCTTTCAGGCGGATCTGATAATGGTTCACCGGCAGACACAACAGGTACTATTGACATTCTGTATGGCGTTGATACTCTCTGGATAACTGTTTGTGTTTGAAAACAGAAAGTCTTAATCCAGCCTGAACTTTTCAGATTCGTCATTAATCTCGGACACGTTAAAACATCCGGGTCATTACTTCACGGATTATACAGGTTTGACATTTATTTATATTTAGTGTGTCAAAAGAACCTGTCTAAATGATTTGCTGCATCCGGGTTACCATGTGTTATTAGTTTTGAGCGGTTGTTATCTGGGAATAACGAACCTGCAAATGTCGGCCAATCAGAATCAAGCGTTCCAATGATAACCAGGCGTTAAAGATAATATTGATCTGTTTTACTGCAAGATAAATCATAGTTTGTTTTTTCAGATGGCGGAGTGGATAACGCTCCTGACGCTCCTGACACGAACGGTAAGACCGGACCAACCAATGGACTGACCTTCCTCTGCCAAAAACGATGAAGTCCCAGTGCAAAAAAATCATAATGGTCCTAAACGGATGCAAAACAACTTTGCTTTTGCTTTGACATGGATGTGTGTTTTGAAGATTGGCAGGGTCGGTGTTGGAAGACCGTTTACTGTCCATGACGCATCTGACAGTCTGCCATTCTTTGTGTTTCAGGAAACGGTCGACACAAACCCGTTGTTGACATACAGAAAGGTACTAAAGAAACGTCGTTGGGATATGTTCATAGTTAACCAGCAGGGTCGGGGTAGACATCAGGAGCTATAAAACACACTAAACCATGACGGAATCACAGTGTCGTGTTATTGACAGACTAACTCCATCCTGGAGATGATGCTTTCCGATTTATGACTATTCCCAACTCTCTCTCTAAACAGGAACAGAGCATCACTTCGTTGCTATGGAGACGCATCACACAGCCGGTACTAAATCATTCTGCTTCTGACATCACTGAAAGTCCATTGATTTGTTACCCATAATTCTGTGCTTATGTATCGTGTCTTGGCTCGGTTGTCTATAGCCGATTGTGCTTATATGCACATATGTATAATGCTTTATAAAAGTAGTTTTAATGCATTAATTATGCCTTTTAATGCACTTTTTAATGCATTGTAACATCTCACGAATAATTGTAGCTACAGTTATTACATTATAACACTTTTTATATGTTATAAATGAGAACTCATTGTTACACTTTGCATTTTTAATTTGGTTATAATTCTTTGCAACACCATTTAATGTATTACAACACATATTATGAACAACTATGATGCATCATACCCTTTAATAACTTTTTATAGTGCATTATATATAAAGGCTTTAATATTTCTTGTGGCAATACACTGCAACAAATGACATTCTTGCTAAGTATTTTTGTCTTATTTTTAGTAAAACAAATCTAAAACTTCTTAAATTAATATCCAATTACTTGACAGGAAAATAGATTTAGTCTTGTTTTATGAAACATAATATAAAATTTAGCAAAAAATCTGCCAATGGGGAGATCGGGGGGGAATCTGCCAATTTTCTCAAGTACCTAATTCAAGTTTATGTTTCTCACCCCATTGGCAGAATGATTTGCTCGTTTGTACCATAAACTTCCTTAATTCTTATACTTTTCTCCTTAAAACGAGACTGAACATCTTGGGTCACTTTTCTTGTGAAGAAAGTGCATCTTGATTTAAGAATGTTTAGATATTTGTACTACAACAGACAAATGCAGTCGGATGCAGAATAAATACTTTGTTCAGCCAGTGAAACAGAAAGACATAAAGCATCTTTAATTCAGGACCTCAGACACATACACTTTCTTTTATTCAGGTGTCCTGGACCACACACTCAGTCCTTACGCTGACACCACTGGTAAGAAAAAGGACTGATCAGACATCTTAAGGATCACATGATCTTGATCGTCATGGCGATGTTCTTCATCATTCTTTGACTGTTTTACTGCACACTCTTAATTTTTCTTCCTCAAAGGTCAGGACGGTGTCACCGGTGCGCGTGCACAGACAGATCTGGCAGGTACTATTTTAGATATTTATTCTGGTCAATTACACCATGACTTGTTATAATCTCAGCAAACACACATTTCTGCGTGCTTGTGGTGACGTGTCTGTAATAAAGATCTTGCTGTAAACAGGTGTGGGAGAAGAACTTGCAACGGATGGACATGTTCAAACAGACACAACGGGTGAGTCCAAAAACGATCATTTTAAAGATCGTTTTTTATTTCCATATTTTGACGTATTTCTGAGTGAAAAGGAATTTCTAATAAGAAAATAGTGGGCGTGGGTTTCGTCTTTCTAAGCGATTTAATTGGATGTATAAACAGCCGTTGCATTTTGAAATGAAACTGGGAGTAGACTGATAGTTGAGGGGGAGGAGTTAACGGATGCTCCGCCCAAGCCGTCTAACATAGGGATAGTCATTACAGGAAGGAAGTGCATTTTCAGATTTTAACTGAAGATTATGAGCGCACAGTAGTAGTAGTTGTACATGAAAGTACATCATTTAGTAATCTTAATAAAATAATAAACAAATAAACTTTAGTTTTTATAGTTACATCTCAAAGCACAAAAAATAGATAATATAATACACAATTAAAACAAACTCTCAAAACACATTATATTAATATATTATTATTATATGATATAATAACGTCAAATTTGGTCACATGAAAGGTCGTAAACCACAAAAAACACACAGAGAGATGGCACACTTTGTATATAGTAATCCCAGATGTAATTTTTGTTCCACATTTTTCATTTGGGAATTCAATATTTCATTTTTGTTTAATTAATGAGTATCTGTGTTTAATAAACTTAGTTTCCCCCTGTCATTTTGACTGGGGGTAAAAAGTTGTGTGCTTTGAGAAGGAAGAAAAATAAGGTTTGCAGTAAAGTAAAATGGCGCATAGTTGGGCCCCCATACATGGATGTGCCGAGGGCCCCCAAATCACTAAATCCCCCCTGCACACCGCACAAAATGACCACGAAAAAGATACCATAAAAATGAGTATACATGTATTTGCATATTAAAAGTGTGTAAGTGAAATAAAGCTGAAATCTTCTCTGTTATATAGATCTTGGTCATTTAGCCGTGACGGACGGATTTCCAAAACACACAGGTAATGGGGGTCTCTTCGGCACACACACACATGTCATTCTATCGCTCATGCAGACGTTTCATGTGTAGCGTGTGTTTCTGAAAAGCAGATTCTGTGCACGCGACTGGCGCTGGATTTACAGGTGAGCACCTTCTGGTTTCACTGAGAATACAAATCATATTTCAGTCTAAAGTAACAAGAGTGATTTTCATTTCAACATTGTTATGTGATTTTCAGACGTCTCACAGACCCATAGTGATGTGGTTCAGACGGATTTACAGGGTATGTTATGTTTGAATAATTCAGTGAGTGGGTGAGATTTACAGGTAAGCTTCCCTCATAAGAATGTACCACAGTAATGATAGTTTTATTGCAAATAGCATCATTTAACGATTTTATATAACGATCATTTTCTAAGAGAGATTTGGTGACACCAAGCCAAACCAGTTACAGTATGTGTACGTTTATTGCTTCTAAACAAATCATTTTGAAACTTTTCATGAACGTTCAGCCACAGGAGATCCATTTGCAGTTTCCTCACAGACAGATGTCATGGGCACAGGTGGGTGACAAGCCAAATAAAAAGCCCACTTTACACAAACGATTACATTTAAAACGCATGTTTGCTGTTTTTTATATGTCTATTTAGCTACAGCTGAACCTCAAGGGACTCACGGGGGTCCAAGTAAGTTCTGAACGCATCTGCCATGCATTTAAGTATTTATTCATTCATATTAATGTTTACTGTATACTTGCATGTATTCATTTAGCGAAGCATCTTTTATTTAATTTTAGTAATGCAGTGTAGCGTCACTAAACTCCGCCCTCTCGCCGTGAGTTGTGGGTAACGTCCGCCGTTAAGTGTCCACGGATTCACGCTTTGAATTTTCACCGGGAACAGTAGACCATCCGGGTACTTTGAGAATACTCATTTCAGCACACTATGATTTGGGACGTACTAATTGTATTTTTCAAATACTATTTAGGACAGATAGTATGCGAATTGGCACGCAGCAAGAAAGAAGAGCTGTATTTTGATGTGTGACAGTAATGGGTTATTCACATTTCGCGTCTTAAACCGCATGGAAAACGATGCGAAATGTGAATAGCATCTTGATGGCCGCAGTGTTGTCTAGGCAACGACGGCCACTTCCGTTTCCTCTTAGTATGCCCCAGCGCGTGCATATTGTTTTGCAACGCACTAAAATGTATACTTTACCATAACAAAAAGGTTACATAGTTTTAGTGCATAGTATAAGTAGGCCAATTGGGACGCAGCGAAGGTTATAGATGTGAAATGAAGTTTATTCTAAACCATCATTTCACAGATCGGTGAAGACAGTTGTTTTATGTCAGTGTTGCTCATGTTTCTCCTGAAGCCCCTTCGCCATGTCTCCATCATCTAACACGCCCGAGTCATCTCATCTCATCTCATCATTATTAGTTCTCAGGCTGGCTAGGTCTAATGTCCAGTGATGGAGACAGGAGGCTTCAGGACAGGGTTGAGAATCATTTCTTCATGTAAACGTGATGTGTTTTCCTCTAGCAGGCCACCCTGGTGCTACGGAACAGACACAGACAGCTGGTAAGCCTCATGAGAGTTTACTGTCCATCACCAGAACTCCTCCATGAATGAATGAATAAGTGAATGAATACGAGAAGCAGACAGATATGTGATGTGTTATTGAGATCAGGTGTTGAACAGCTCTTCTGTTTTCTCTGTTTTGCTTGTTCTGTTCAGTATCAGCAGGTGAACAGTACCACACATCTGGTCAGGGTCCTGAAGGTGGGTGTGAACCAGATCCATCACGCTGAAATATTCACTTCTGTACCTTTAACACCAAGACACCACACCGACCGTTGGTCAACTCCGTACTTAAAGTCCCAGTGAAATAAAAAATGACGATGCCTGTTTTGTATGAAATATTGCAGCGTTTATTGTAAATAGTTGATCAATGTGGGTCGTTTTCTTTTTAAAATCCGTGTGCGCTCATAATCTTCAGTTGAAATCTGAAAATGCACTTCCTTCCTGTAATGACGATCCATCTTAAATGACGTATGTTAGACGGCTTGGGCGGAGCATTCAAAATGCAACGGCTGTTTTTATACATCCAATCAAATCGCAGAGAAAGACGAAAGCCACACCCACTTTATTTTTCATTCGAAATTCCATTTCACTCGGAAATGCGTCAAAATACGGAAGTAAAAACGATCATTTTGAAGTTGAAGGGGAGGAGTTAACGGATGCTCCGCCCGAGCCGTCTAGTTTTCGTCATTTCAGGGCGGAAGTGCATTTTCAGATTTGAACTGAAGATAATGAGGGTACATGAATTTTAAAAAGAAAATGAGCCACATTGAAAAGCTATTTACTATAAACGCAGCAATATTTCATGAAAAAATAAGAATTGTCATTTTTTATTTCACTGGGACTTTAATACCAGTCAGCTCTCTTACAAAAACAAGTATATTTAAAGTAAATTTTATTAAGTATGCCTAAAAAGAAATGAAATAAAAGTAAACTTCTACGTGTAATATTTGAATACAACTTGGGACTAAATTGGCCCGCTTTTCGGTTCATAGAAGCATACTTTGAAGTACACTTAAACTGTAACAGTAGTCAACTTTTGAGTGGAGAACTTGTTCTGCAACTAAACTACAAGTGAACTTCTAGGAATACTGATATTAAAGTGGACTTTGAAGTACACTCTCAGTATACTGGTAGTAATCTTCAAAGTTTTGCTTACGTGAACTTAACATCATAGGCTACTTATCGTGTACAGTCTAAATGAAAATTAGTATTCAATAGTCCGCTCAAAAGAGTAAACGCTACAAGCCAAGTACACTACCTCATTAAATCTTAAGTAGATCTCCATTGAAAGTGTGACTACAGACCAAATATACTGAGACTTCTCTGTCAGTATACTTAAAATGACACTGAAGTATTATTCTGAGAAGATAAAAATAGATTCAAAGTATACTGATTTTAGTTTGTGAGATGGCACACTCGAATGTACTCGTTTGGTTTTCTGTGAGGGCCGTATGTATGTTGAGCGTCTGGTCTGATGTGTGACCTCTCTGAAAGGTGCAGAAAATGTGGAACTGGAAGATACCTGCTGACTTCCACATGAAGCCGCGTGTGAAGTTTCTGCGCTACAGGTTTCAGTGTATAGACCAGAACGCCTGGCAGAGGAACCGTCAACCCGCTCGCTAGACTTTAGTTGTCATGTGTGTGTGTGTCTGTGTGTGTCCGTTTGGTTTATTTAAACATTCAGATGATGCTGTAAGTTAACTGTTTATTGCATGTTTGTAAAAGTGCCCTGTAATTATTTCATCGACAATGGAAAATTTGAAATAAGAGTCTCAAGTGATCGATGATGTCACGTTTTTTTTTACATTTTATAAGTAAACGCGGTGTGTAAATGCATTGCTGGTTTATTCCCCTGTAATGTTGCTTCTGTATTTTCTCGCTTAGATGTGAGAGCAATATTCTTTACAAATGTCCAAAATTGTATATTGCTGAATGTCTGTCTGTTGAAAATAATCTCGACATTAAATGGAACATCTATTTTGAACATCACATTCAAGCGTTCACGACATTGACATTCACGAAGCGTTCGTATTTAAAGAGAAAGTTTACGTAAGGGCGGAGGGTGGTTGCCTCTGCTAAGCGCATTAAAATCCTTTAATGCACGGCTAGCCGTGGATTATCCCGCTTATACCATGGTTATTTGCCAAGTGAAAGCTTTTATTGATGTTTAAGGTGTCATTCTAGATCAAAAAGTTAATATAAAATATAATCAAACTGACTGGAGCTACCCGTGCGTTTAAGGCTTTTAATGCACACCTTCCAGCCAATCAGAATCCAGTATTCAAACAGACCATGGTATAACAAAGTAAAAAATCTGTCACCGTTTATTCCCCCGTAAAAAGATTTTGTAGTTTTTCAAACAATGGAGGTCAATGGGGTTCAACGTTATGAACATGCTTCAAAATATCTTCTTTTGTGTTCTGCAGAAGAAAGAAATGACACGAGGTTGGATTTTGTGCGGGGGGTGAACTGTCCCTTTAACTTCAGCATATTCCACAGGACTCTTTAAATGATCTTTAAATAACTACACCTCCGATTACTTTCAAAATCCTTTTATTTAAAACATACCAGTACACAAAATGTCGTTCACATGCGTAATAAAATAATTTATGTCTAATATTAATGTCTCTCTGGCTATGACGGTCAGCCAATGACCGATAAAGATCAGAATCGCCTACATTTGACGTTCTTCTCCCGGTTCCCGTCCCGCAACAGCCATCCAAAAATATAGTCTCTAGGGCAAGAAATATGATTTCAATTTTGGTATTTTAGTATCCGATGCACACGTTCTTTGACAAAGCACACGAAGAACTATTAAAGCAAGCGTTGTGTTGCTCTCAAGAGCCGGTTAGGATGTGAACTATTGCACAAATCTTCAAATCCCAATGTTATCAGAAACATGGCTGATGGGTGACATTATACAAATTCAAAGAAAACAAACCAAGAAAAAAAACATCTGCCATTAAATATGACATCTGTTGTGTATTTCGTTCATGTGAAATGTTTATTCCACACAAAACCGAACAACAAGCCCAGATCAAACATTATGTGAAGATGATGGGCGGGATGCTAGACAACAGGTTTGCCGTCGGTTTTATCGTCATCTGATCAGACGTGTTTTGTGTTTCAAGAAGGTGTGTTTGTCTGTAAAATCTGTGACTGAATGAGTCAACAAAACTGCCGTGTCGTTTTCTTACATTTATATATATTTACATGTTTTATTTTTTGCTTTAATCTCAATATCCATGAGACGATACATCCAGCATTATTTAGCAATGTACACTGCAAATAAAATATCCAGGAATTAAAAACTTGGCAGTCGTGGAGGTGAGCGCCGGGCGGCAACCGTCTGGTGTGGCCGTAAGGTAACTAGATATTAACAAATCTTTATTAAGTCGGGACGTAATACACAAGCCAAACGTCAATCAACCTGGTTTATAAGGTTAGCAGCGCTCTCCTATTAAAAAACCATCCCGATCCGCTCAAATATAAACACACACACACACACATCTGTTCATAAATCCAGATCTGATTTCTGTTTCTGAGTATCATCTCTGAATAACAAACTACAGACGAAACGATTCAAACCTTCTCATCGGCGTGTCGATTCTATGACAGGAATACTGAATTTTCTCTATTGCTTTAAAAACATCCCCCAACTAAAAGTGAAATAAAACAGAGTACTATTAACATGGCTATCCTCCTCAGTGTTACGTGACCAAAAAAATATAACGCAGAGAATAACGTTTGAAAAAAAAAACCCCACACGGACATGAATCCCCTAAGGGAGGCGCTCGCTGGATTATAGTTTGAGGTCTTGAGGTACGGGGGACGTGGAGAAGTTCAGAAGGGAGATGGTGGGGTCTTCGGCGGGGTCTTCGGCGGGTTCGGGTTCGAAATAGGTGTCGCCCTCCAGCTCCAGAAGAATGGGCAGATCATTGCCGCTGGTGTCTGTGGTGGTGACGGGGTCGGGGAGAATCACGGGCTGAGCCGTATACTGGACCAACTGCTTGCCTGAAAAACAGACTTTTGTTTAGATGTTGGGAGATTTGATACTCTCAGCCGAGTTTCATTCAAGCATCAACATGCATGAAACGTGTGGAGGTGTGGTTGTTGAGGTCAAATAATGATGAGAAATGTTCCAGTTCATATTGAGATCTTCACTAATATTGACGTTTGATTGCAAATCTGAGCTCAGTTTGACACATTGTTGACGTCTCTTCTCAAACTCTAACGACAGACACATTTCTGACTCTTTTTCTTTCTGAGACGCAGATGAGAAGTTTCTATTGGTCTTTATTTCATCTCAGCGAGTGCGTGTACATGCACAGACTTATTATGAGTAATAAGCTGATAACGTGTAAGGTCATGTAAACGCTTAAACGCTTTTCTTTTATTGGGGAAAGCTCATAAACGGCGTCAGCAAAACCTGCTCGGCAGAGGTAGTTTTTCACCCATTACTCTGATTTGGCGCTGCATGTAAACGCCGTTAGCGGTTTTCTCTCAGTGTTGATGTGCGCATGTCTTAAAGTGCAGCAGTTAAAGTCCCAAACGGAAGTGATAGTAAAATAACGTATAAAAGTCGCTCTGGAATCATGCAGTTGATGTAGAAATGTCGGAATGAAGAACTATTGTTGCATATGAAGGTACTGCGGACATGAGAAGAGATTCTTTCCCGCTGCATTTTTTATGACTTAACAGACTATCGACGATGACCTCACTGCACGCGAGAAACCCGGCAAGTCTCAAACTTCCGTGTAAACGCAATACAATACTATGCATGTAACATGTGAAAACAGGTTTCTTTTTCATAGATATCTGTTTATTTTGTGCATGTAAACGCACTCACTGATGTCCTGGAGAAATAATCGAGACATTAAAGAGTTCTCATCTGTGTTCATTCACAAACCGAAAGAAGGCAAAACCGAACTGGGTTCCACATCGCTGGACCGTATTTTGACTCGATTCTTTTTAGAGCTACAAAATAAAAAAAAGAGAAGCTTGTGAAATACCCGAATCACATGAATCCGAAGTGGAGTCAGTTTCTTTCACCGGATCAGGAGACAGCAGGTCCTGGATCTGCAATAAGGCCATAGATTATTGGTATAAAATACGAGAAGTTACGAGAAGAAAATGTGTGTATGTAACACAGAAAAATCAAAGACAGAATGTCATGTTGGAGAAAAAGAAACCGTATTCTGATAGACATCTTGTGTTCACCTTGACACTGTGCCAAGTGTGTTCTGATCAAACTAGATTTTTAAAAATCTTTGCATTCGGTTCATTTCACCAGCTGTTAATCATGAATCACGACTGAGCAAAGGTTAAAAATCCTGTCCTCTCTATGTTATACATCAACCCGTGAAAGATTTCTACAAAAAGAAAAAGGGAATCCATGAAGCTTACACTAGCCAAGCTGTCGAGATCCACTTCAGCGGCGGATGATGCGAATATCTGTAAAACACAACAATCTCCGTTTAAGATCCACGTCGATGGCACTTCAGTCATATAATGTAAAACAAGTTTGAGAATCGAAATATTTACATCAAACAAGGGCGAGCCGTCGAAATTAATGGACTGAGCGTTTAGGATGTGCTGCAGGTTCTCCAGGCCGTAGTCGATGCTCTCCAGATGATCGCTGAGTTCAGACCTGCCGTGAACAAACACAAAATCAGACCAAACGTTCTCCTTTCAGAAATGCATTTGAACTCACTTCAATCCGCCGGTCCCCAGAAAGGTCAAAACTGTGATGATGAAGGAAGTGGGCTGCTGACCTCATCACAGTGGTATCCGAGTCAGGAGAGGTGAATAGAACACATGTCTTTGGATTTACACGCCACGCTCCAAACCGTTGGGAAATCAAAACGGCTCACCGCACTATTTACACCAGTCATCCTCAATTAACACACCACGTCCGGACCTTTGCTTCGTTCCATCCCGACCGCGAGACACTTTTGATTATTTTTGTTGTTAAAATTGAGCCGCGCGTCTACACGACGGAGAACCACATCACACGCGCTCTCAGGAACGTTTATGCAATTGATCTTTTGCCGCTTTATCCTCTAATATCTTTATCTAGCGCCGGACGCGCTTCATTTGAACCCTTTCCGCTCCGCGCGCTGCTTCTCTCCCGCCGCGTGAAGCAGGTAAATGGACACACAACAGTAAACAAAATGCAGCAATTTAAAAGCATTTGTACCGTCAGTCTGTTTACTGTATGTCTACAACCATTCGACCAGATTTGTGATATTTTATGAACCACAACGTTTTCATCTACATTTAGCATTATTGATCAGCATTTGTGACCCTGTGGAAACCCGGGCTGAAGTCTCATAATCACATTAATTGTGAGATAACATCTATCAAAGATTAATTTCACTTTCAAGATTTTGGCATTATTCAGTCAATATTGTTATATTTTCACAGAATATTCTCTGGGGTGATTTTATGAAGGACTTTTGCTGATGTTTTCACAAGCAGGGTCACATTTTGTATTGAACAACGTTTTTATTGGGAAATGATTTAAAGATAGAAGTAGTTTTGGTATGAACGGCATGGAAAGGCTAATTTAGTAAGTAACTTTGTTTTCCGTTTATGTTGAGAGCATTTTAATCGCTATTAAGAGGGCATTCCCCTAAAGCCACAGAGCCTACGATACATAAATACTGCGGATATCCAAATATAAAATAAATGGCCTGATAAAAGAACACATCTTTATACAGGATATCCAAGTGGGCTAAATTAATATTATTTATTTTCAAAAAACATATCGTCCGGAGAAAATATAATGACCGGACCTCTTTGAAGTTTAATTGAACACCCCGGATTTACACCCTCGACCGACCAATCACCATTCGGTGTGGTGGATACGAGCGAACGCTTCGATTCAATCTGATCAAGCACAGCGTCAGGCGTTCTGGGGACGGCTCGGGCGACTGAAATGCTGACCCGGGAGGAGGTCTGATGTGAAGAGATGTTGTGGGGAAGCTGGAGAAAAGACGACAGATCTCAGACATCTGAGGATAACTGAAAAGAAAGAAGAACAACACTGGAGACAGCAGGGGGCGCTACACACATCAACAACCGGAGCGGGCGCTGAAACGCGGACCGATCGTTCCGGATTGGGTTTGGACGCGCATGACGTTGTCCAGCGGTTAAAACGTGTTGGACAGCGCTGCGTTTGGACAAAACTAAAACGTTTAATCATTTTAGATTTCCTTTCTAATAAGTTTTAATGCGAGTCTAGGCTGGAAGAAAATGCCTTTCTGGTTTTCCGTGCACGCGAGACACCTTTGGGTAACTTTCAGGTACACATTAGCACTTTCCGAACATATAAAAACCTCTTAAAGTCGGTGCCATGTGACGTAACGGACTGGCACCGCATGAATTTCTGGAACACGGTTAGTCTTAAGTCACTACATGAGCCGGCCAGACTAAACCCAGCAGCCAAACGCCACGAATAAGTCCAGCTGAAGAGTCCGTAAAGAAGAGCGACGCGTCAGTGCCTCTAACGCACATTCGCTTCTCAATTGTATGATTTTCCCCCGGTTCCAATCTTTACGCACGTCGTCCTGAAACCAACATAACAGCGCACTCACTTGTCCAAGCAGGCCACGCTCAGGCACTTCTGCTCGGCGTGGGGCGGACTCTGGGCCGTGACGGGCTCGCTCTCCTGAAGGATGGAGTTGATGAAGGTCATGGGGGAAAGGGGCATGTACACGGGTACGCTCGACGCCGCCTCCACTTCCACTTCCACAGGACACACCTCCTCTACCTCAGGACTGTGGGCGGGGCTAGACGGCTCCTCCTTGATGTGGACCACCGGGCTTGTTCTGTGGCAGACATAAAACGTTCGTTATGATAACGGCTTCTGGATATTCTTCACTCCTGGCATTTCTGAGGATACGTGCCTGTCTTCGATCCACTCCTCTGTGGCCACGGGGTTGGACTGCGCCAGTTCGGTGATGTCAGAGATGATTGGCCCTGTATTCACCGTCGTTTCTGAGGCGAACACCCCCGTCCCTGTGAAAGCTGTAGAGGAGGGCTGGAACACACATGTATGATTGTGAAACACGCACACGGCTAACACACACGGAACAATCACGGCGGTTAACTTACAGAGAGAGAAGGAGAAGACTCCAGGGAATACTGTCTGGCGTATTTGGGCAGAGAGTGTGTGGTACTGCTGTCATTCAACATGAGAGGTCTGTGAACAAACACAACCGGACGCAAATAAACATCACAAGCGTACTTTACTGTAAACATGAATGCGCAGTATATGATGCAAACGTACATCTTTCGTTTGACTCCCAGGACTCGGTTGGATCGAGCCAGTGTGATGAGAAACTGGATGAGCTGTGGACACAGAAAGGAGATGTTTGACATGTAGTGTCACGTGTTTAATTCACATGTCTGTCATTTGTCTTTGATTTTTACCTTATTGACGACTTTCTGCTGCTGAGAGTGTTTCTGTCTCAGAGACGCTACCTCCCTCCATAGAGATTCATTCTCACTGACAGACAGACAGACAGACAGAGCGAGCGAGCAAGAGAGAGACTTTATTTTATTTTATTGATCTTGTAAATGTTTTAGTAATGTTGCTAGTGATACTATTATTAGTGATGTACCTAACACCTTCTAGATTTTATTATCGTACCATTATCTTCAATAAAGTTCTCAATAATTTGATAGCACACATGGAGAAAAGTGCGTCCAGAGAAAAAAACCAACAAACAGCAAAACGATGACAGCAGGGACACGTCATACACCATCATAAAACCTATACATCAATCTGTAAACATATACAATAATGCACAGACTGAAATGAATAAACGGTGGATTTTGCGTTTCTATTACACTCACTTTAACCGCTCACGTGATTGTAAACCTGCACGTGACAAAAAAAGAAGATATTTGAGAAATGCCTCGGTGGTTTCGTGTTCACAGAATGGAAGTGAATCATCAACGTGTTTCAAAATATCTTCTTTCGCGTTCTACAGAAGAAAGAACGGTTTGACATGACATGAGGGGGAATAAATAAGATCGTTTTCATTTTCAGGTGTACTGTCCCTTTAAGAGTCGAGCGTCTTTCTGATGAAGTCACACTCGTCTCGTATCAGACGTTTAAGGACCTCCTGTGGTCTGAGGTCTCGTGTGAAGGTTCAGAGAAGCTCTCAGCTCGACTGTTAAAGAGCCCGTCCCTCTCAAACCCCCCACAGCAGATGGACGAGGACTTTTACAGAGCAGCTGTCGGGGGGATCAGACCTCTCCTCCCAAAAATATCTCCCTTCAAAATCTCCTCGCGTCATTACAAACTCTCAAAAACAACCGGCTTGACTTGAATATCAACATTTGACAAAAAAAAGTGAACCTTTCCAGCACTTTCACTTTTTGTGGTTTCACTGGCTTTCTTCTAATCACCAACATTACACTTCAACACAACACCCTATAAACCGCCCAGAACCGTCTTACAACACACAAACACATCACAGTCCCCTCTCTATAACACAATCTACATGCCAATACAAACATCTACACGTCAATGAGGTCTGTTGCGTATGGAATGAGTAACAATGTCCTCGATATAGAAATGCAAGTCAAAAGAATAGTTCATTCAAATATAAAAATTCTCTCATAATGACACATTTGTGAGAGAAAACGTTTAACAGTTTGAGGTTATTTAGCGTTAACACAACGTATAACAGCAATGACAGATCATTACATTTTAAAATGGCAGCTCATTTGACACACGAGAACACGGCCAATTTGCTGCCACGTTTGAATTTACGCCGACGATCTGCATAGATAAATAAATATAAACAAATTAACATTTGCAAACGATTCACATTTTTAACATGTATGAGTCATCTGGACTACTTAAATGATGGATGTGTTTCTCGGAGACTTGCATTGCCGGCTCACACATAAGATAACACGGCAGCATTTAAAAGTCACATTTGTATTTGTAAATCGTTTTAAGTCATATACATTTGGCATGGCGGAAAAGTGAGTAAATAATGAGAGAATTTTCATATTTGAGTGTTTCTTTAAGGATGGTTGGGACGTAATACGTAACAACCATCCTTACTTAGCTGTGCGAGACGTGTTTGACACACACTTCTCAGATAAAACATCACAAACATGTTGTTCTATGTAACGACACAGGAAGAGGAAGTCACGAGCGGTCACGGTGACCCAGCGGATTTCGCTGGTGAAGTGTTTGTGTGACGTACTGTTTGAGGGCGCTGATTCTGGAATCCATGGACTCCTGCTTGCCCTTCATGAGCTGGAAATCTGTGATCATTTTAGACACGTTGTCAGAGCTGATCTTCAGATCCTCGTGTTTGATGTTGGACACCTGCGGACGGACACAATAAAAACGTCAAAGTGACATCTGAAGCGAGCTCTGTGTGTGTTTGTGTGTGTGACAGCAGTGGTGTCTGAAATGACCCGTTTATGAACTCTCACACAGTGGAAAGCATGTGCTCACGTTTTTTCTTTCCGTCCGAGCTGGACATTTGGACAGAACCGGAGAGGAAAGACTATTAATCGTTGGGTCGGAAAGTTCATCTCGAGTATAGGAGCGACGGCGGATTAAGGCCCCGAGACCTCTAATCCAAACATCTCCAGCTGACCGTCCCTCAACCCTGAAGATTATCTCAATCTGTCACAGAGCCAACTGGCCAATAAACCAATATTATGACCAAATAAAAAGATCCAGCGAGTAAAAGACGCAGATGTCGAAATGAAAATGTCCAAATTATGCATTTTCGAAACATCTTTTCTTCATTTAGTTCCACATGTGGCCCCTTGCGAATGTGCGAATTGTTTAAGCAAAAAAACACCAGTTAAAATAATTTTCTGACATCTCTGTGTAATATCTTGTTCTGACCATTCTAATAGCACACAGACGCTCTGTAACTTTCACCTCAGCATATTGCACTAACGCAAGACTTCAGTGTGAAAGCAGATCATTTATAATCCAACTTTATTAGGTTTTCCACAATGAAGGAATAATTCTGTCAGATATGTGATTAAATACATTAGAAAAGCAGCAGGTTTAAAGCCGAACACGAGCGGCAGGAAACTCTCGAGACCGAAGCCCTGATGACATCAGACTCACATACTCGAAGCTGCTTGGGTCCGTTCCAATAATGTCCCTATAATGATTAATGAATCAATAAAACCGAAAGGCTGTTTAAAAGCAAGGTCTTCTGAGGTCAAACACAAAGAAACATATGATCTTCAGATGTTTTACACACGTGGGGTGTGTGGGTGGATTTACACTTACAGTTGTTACCTTCCTCTTGATATTCTCCAGCAGATGCTCCTGTCCACGGATAAAATACGGATGCTGGAATTCTGTGTCGTCTTTCTCTGGTTTGACAAGCCCGCCCTGCTCGATGTGGACCACTTTGCGGAAGCCATCTAGTAACGAGACAAACATGCATTTGTTGACTGCTCTCCTAAATCAAATGAGACAAAATATGGCCCTAATAATGCTCAAGCTCAAGATTTATGCACGTTCATTTCTAACAATGATTTCACCCAAACAACTTATTTGACATTAAAGCAAACTGGTAACCGCACATTGATCAACCTAAAAATGTATTATAAACATTTTTCAGAATCTAAAGCCAATTAATTAAAACCAAATGACATGATCTAGTCTCCAGGCTGCAACAGAATAGTTTATTAAGTTAAATACACGAACGAGAACATTACAAAGAAACAGTTTGTGGTCTTACACATATTGAGCTGGCGAACAAAACTGGCCATATTGTTGTGCTTGAAGTATTTCGGAAGAACATCTTTAGAGAACCGGCCCTGATCAAACACATGGAAGCTGGTTCCGTTCTGAAACAGATGAGAGAAGTATTACGGTCATCATATCAACACGACTTACTCTAAACAGAGAGCATGTCAAAATAATGCAACACAAAACTAACAATCAGTTGAAAAATAGCTGTGCTTATTTTAGCGCCATTTCTGTGTTTTATTGTAATATTGTATATGGTTTAATCTCACTGAAGACAGCTGTGTCAGTCCAAGATTACTTTTCCACAATATGGGACAATAAAGTATAAAAATCTATTAAATTCAATAAAAAATGCTAAACACGAATTTCCTGTAAGTCTAGCTGACAACAGGCACTTATTCAGGGGCGGTTCTAGGGGGGCAGTGCCCCCGTCAGCACACTTTGCCACCCCCCTAAATCTGGAATGATATTTCACCAAAACAGAGCAAGAATGAGCTGAACTTGTTTTCAAATTAAAAATGACTTAAAAATAATTATGACAACAAATGTAAGTGTGCCCCCTAAAAGCATAAGCGGCCCCTGCCTGGCCCCCTCAGTTACAGAACCGCCACTGCACCTATTCTGAGACCAACCATGGCACAGTAATCTAAAACCAATGAGTCCAGTTTATTGATCTAAAACGTTATTATGGGAGTCTTCGTTGAGCCTACAATGACCCGATTCAACTAAAAGAGCGTGTTGTGTAAGTGACACTGTTTTAAGACTAATGTGACCCATGACAAATGAATCACAATATTGAACAGATCTGAAGAAAAAAAAGAACAACAACAACAACAACAACAACAACAACAACAAAAAAAAACAGAGAGGTTCACTTAAGGATACAGATTATAAAACATCTGAGTTTATTTTACGACACAATGGTTAAGGCCCAAAATAACGCAATTCTAATCCAGGTCTATGAACAGTCAACTTCAAGCCCCTTAAAACCCAAATCTGGACTGGGAACTCACAGGACTCCAGCAGATCAACGGGTCTGTGTCCGGATCCTCCACCAGGGTCCAGAGTTTTGTTAGAAAAGCAGGTACATTATTACCAGAAACCATCACTCCTCCGGGCCCGACGCTGTGATACTCCATCACAGATAATATATCGATTATTTCAGATGATGATTATGATTATTTATGATCATAAAACCTCTCTGATGACTCGCTGATCCCGTTCAAAGTTGCAAGCTCGAACGTGTTTTAGTACGACCGCAGACTATTCCGTTCAAACACACGACTGTAACTCTATTGATCCTCTCTGGTGTTTCAGCTTTTGTTCAAAGATTGACATTTCAAAGCAATTTAATTCGAATGACTGGATTTGGTGATGCTGATGAAGTGGAAATTTCCATTAAATCCAAATCGCGACGAACTGCGTACTAGAAAACAAGCAGCGCAGAGGGGTGTCGCGCTATGATGGCGTCACAGCAACGTCGACGAAACGTAAAATCGTAATTCTCAAATATTTTTACACTAAATACATTAGAAGAATCGAATAAAGTTCGATTTAAACCGTTTTTATTGTAACTAAAATAAGTAATTTGTTGAAGTTTATGTTTTTTTACTCTTTCTGGGCGCGTTCCCTTTGAACTTTGACCTTCTGCCTCATACGCAGTTACTATAAAATAAAAAGTATTAAAGTGTTTTATTATTATTTTATAAATATGCCATTTCTGTTGAAATACGACGTTATTACATTTAAAACAGTCTTTCGTAAAAAATAAATACAAATTAAATGAATAAAATCTCGAAATCGTCGCGTTTTTACCTTTAACCTCTGACGTAATTTCAACCCACATGGTCACCGTTGCAGCATGCGTCCGGCGCCGAATTCAACAATGAGTAAATTAAAGAGTAAAAAGAGGAATATCGATGAAAACGAAGATGAACAGGTAGTAAAACGAACATATCTTCTTTTTAAAGTCGGTCATCTTTATTAAGTAGCGCATGTTTAGAGACGTTAGCACGTGTGTTTACGTAGTACGGAGAGCTCGCGGTCCATGCTTGATAAATGTGATATTCATCATTTTATTAGACTGTATCACAATGTATGACAGTTAGATGTGTAATTAATACAATTGCATTCACAAAGATACCTAGTTAATGCACATTATTGTTAACTGTGTATAGTCTATGTGTTGTCTATCATCCTACTACAAATATACTATAATATACCATATTATTTGTTAATAGTAAACTGTGGAAAATTGTATTAAATTATAGTAGCTACCTCACGTTGATGATGTATACCACATTATTTAGAAGTATAAACTAAAGTGAATTGCTAACTGTATTAAATGAACTGTACTTTATGTACTGTAGTAAGGTTTAAGTATTCTATAGTATATTTAGGGTTTTTACTACAATTTACTGTAATAAAAACTAATGTATATCTGCACTGTTACACTATACATTTACACCATATTTTACTTTATAATAAATATGATTGTGGTTCTTACGGACATACACCAACAACTGTACTGAACTCACCCCACATGACAAAACATCTGTTCTAATGTACATGTTTTTCTGTTGAAATTCACAATCTGTCATGTGACCTTTCTCAGCTGCCCATCTTTGAGAAGGACAGCGGTAAAGATGGTCATTTAGACGATGATGACGATGACGACGAAGGTCAAGCTGATCTCTCGGACAGTGAAGAGAGTGTCTTCTCTGGACTTGAAGAATCAGGGAGCGACAGCGATGATGAGGAGGAGGAGGGTGATGATGAAGAAGATGACAATAATTTTTCTGGGCTAAAGATTTCTGATGTAGAGGGAGATGAGAGGAATGGTGAAGATGCTCAGCTGTCCACAAAGGATATTACAGAACCTCAGGTACTAATTCTGTTATTCTGAATAAATATTGTGCAAATTATGAATCAGTCAAACAATGTCTTTTTCTTGTAAGGATGCAATGAATTGATAAAACATCAGACATGACATTGTTTGTTATACACTGTTCTTCAAATCATCATTTTGCAAAAAGAATGTGTATAGTCATCTTGTACATATTAATAATGGAATATTCTGAATATGAGAGTGGTTGCTTGTTGTCACTTCAGCACGTTTATTAGGCCTGTAGGTTACAGCCAATGAATGTGTTATAATCTGCTGCCGTTGAACTTCTTCAACACCGTATTTCAAAGCACACAATCAATCATCCAATCACTCAACCACAAAACATCACATTTTGTGACCTTCAGAATGAAACTTTTTTTATAAATCATTACCATTGGTCACCCTTAATGTTTGTCTGTGGGTTTTGCAAAAAATAGTAGAAATGCAGTGGAAAAATGTTGCGCTTTTTATTTCCTGTGAAGTGGCAGCTCAAAAGATACAAGCTTTGCCATGATTTTATGAGTTTATCGGGAGTTTTGTGCTTGCTTTTAAAAGATTAATATCACAAAGATTACTGTCAATTAATTGTGTCGTTATCAGGATTAAAATACGATTAATCCTGCAGCCCTGGTTTCTATACAGTTTTAGAAAAGGCCTGGGTCCATCTTTCAAATGAGCTAAAAAGTCAGATTACTTAGAAAAGTAATAGCACACCTCTTCCCAGCACATGCTTTGAGGTTTATAGATTTTAAATAACGCATTTTTGTTACAAGTTAAGGATTCAGTGGTGAGTCTCTATTCTCTACTTCTCCCAAAAAGGAAAATTCTGTCATCATTTGCTCATCCAAAATGCTCATTTCATACCTGTATAAATGATAGTTTACATAAACTGTGATAAACACAGAGAAAGATATTTGGAAGAATGTTTGCAATTTTCAAATCTGTGACATCATGGACTGCCATAGTAGGAACAATTAAATGGAAGTCAAAGGTGCCACGGAACTGTTTGTGTTCCTAAATTCTTCAAAATGTCTTGCGTTGTGTTCAACAGAACGAAAAAAAGATACAATATTTGTTTCCTACTATGGTAGTGGATGATGTCACGGAACTGAAAAGTGCTGACATTCTTACAAATATCTTTCTTTGTGTCTAACAGAACATTGAAATCTATACAGGTTTGAAACAAGATAAATGATGACAAAATCCCTTTAAGTTAGTGAGCTGGTTTGGTTAATAACATTTCTGTAAATGATAAATTGCTCCAGATATTTAAGAACACAGCCGATAAGTGTGCATTTGTGGAAACTCCCTCGATACGGTTTCATATCTCTGCATGAAAATGGCAAAATTATAATAGTTTTGATGACATTTTTGGGTCATCCATAACTCCCAGACATGTTTCTTTTACTTCATAGTTCTGATTATTTTACAATTATTGTAAGTAACATTTGGAAGTCATGTGAGGATGTGTCCAAATTGGCAGGGATTGTGCACCTCATGAGTGCTAAAACCTGCCTCTCTACCGCCCCCTAATGGAGCATCACTGATGGTTCTCCTCGATGCATCTCGACACAAAACCATCTCTCTTTCCTTCTGCGTTGAGAGGAAATGAGATTGTCATTGTGTTACAGTTTATTTACACTGTTTATCAGAAACAGATGATGATGTATGTCACGTGTCGATACCTGTTGCAACTTTTTCTTTCTTCATTTGGGAGTCCTTTATTCTATGCCACATGGAACATCCATTATGAAAATAAACCATGGTTTTACTACAGTTACCAAAAAAACATGTGTACTCCACTTTTACCACCAAAAACCATGGTTCATTTTCAGTAGGGATTGAGCGTAATCTGCAAAGCGATATTAGACGGAGTCATTTATTCATCCGATATTTATCCGCTCGCTCTAATAACACATTCTATAGACAATAAGACAATTCTTGTTGTATCAGCAGCTTTAAACCTACCGACTGCTTTGTCAGTTCCTCATAAATGTTTCAAAACTGTGTCAATGTTATAATGTCTCAATGCTTAATGTTTCAAAGTTGGCGAACAAAAGCTTCTGTCAAATCAGTTTGCAGCTGGTCGCCTTCAATGTAGAAAAATGGATTTGATCATTCTTCTTATTTGTCATAAAAGTCACTTGAAGCGCGAGGCTCAGGGTCACAGAGTCGAGCTCCAGTCAATCCATCGGAAGTGTCTGACTTTCCACAGGACACGATCGAATTCACAGCTTTGAAATCTCCATTCGGAGTTGCCAGGAGGCCGTGGGACGTATTGTTCCTGTCTCAAACATTTAATCCGCCCCCCCATACGCGGTTTCTTTCCTTCTGCTCTTTTGTGGAGGGTCTTCTGAGAGATGGATCGTGGAGACTGACGCACACCAGGCAGAAGTTAATGCGGCTGCCGGAGACGTGACGGTTCCCGCGAGAACACAGCCGTGTGTCTGATCCAGCGGCGGCCGCGTGCGGGGGTGGTAGATGACATCGGGACGGGGGTTAGCAAGGACCAGAAGAGCTCGTCTTACCGCGAAACACCCACGCGCAGCGCGCGCTCCAGACGCGTCTGGTCCACTTCCATCACCCATACACGTGACGTTGGGGTTTATGGGGGTTATTTCATTCGCCGTGGATTAATTGAGTATCTACGAGCTTAATTAAGCATCACGCCGATGGCGATGAGTGCCGTCGAATTGTTCCGTCCACAAGTCACTCAATAACTCAACCGCAGTTCAGAGGAAGCGGACGAGTAATGGGCGACTCGAGGCCCTGCGAGCGGAACCCGGGACGCTTCGCCAACACGCATTAAAAACACTTCACCGGTTGCGTGGTTGGTGTGCGAACGTCGCAGCGTGAGCGATTTAAAGGCCAACGGAGGTGCTTGAATGAATTGGAAACGGATGTTCTGAGGTGAGGAGTTGTTCTCCAAAAGCCTGTCAGTGCGTTCATTTCCCGCTCTGATTCATAGATCGTATGTCACTCGTAACTTTCAGAGCTCGAGGATCCTCGTGCTTGTGCTTCGCAACATCTTCGGCCCACGCCGTGTTTGTGGTCACGTTGGCGCGGTGCCACGCTCCTCCAGACGTTCTGATGGGCTTGTTTTTATCCGCGTGTACACCGTGAGCTCTTCTGTTTTGGCCGGTCGACCATCATCTGGTCAAATCATTTATCAAAGACCCATTTCCCTACACCCACATTCCTGTTTTTTATGATCAGACTTTTGGAGAAAGTCTACTAGAAGAAATCAATTTGTTCTCGTTTGGTCTCCTTAACTGTGAAATTTTCCTTGCACCAAATCTGTCTTGATGTTCTTTGCCTTTTGACGAAACTTGTGTTTATTTGTTCTCACCTTGTAATGTCTGATAAGAAGAGAATCGGTCTGTAGTTTGGACCGATTCACATAAATGAATCAACAAGTATGTTTTCACTGCTGAATTTCAAATCAAGAATCTTGAAGCATCAAATATACTCACGAATGAATCCGTCCACAAAAAACATCATGTGTGTTTTCCAGGAAATGTGTACGTGAACATCTTTTAAACGAGATTTAATTCAAGCGATATGAAAGCGATATTAAAAATAGTTTTCAGCCAGCATATTTTACATTAAAGAAAACATATTTTAGAATGTATTTGTCTCTCTGTTAAAATATATATTTATTAAATTGTTATAGGTGTAGTTCACCTAAAAGTGTCTGAACCTGTACGACTTGAGTCCAGTTATCACTAGTGTTTATTTCGTTAACGGAAATAATGACGAAAAATATTCGTCAACGACTATTTTCCCAGGACGAAGACGACGAGACGAAAAGTAAGGCCATTAAATGACAACTGAGACATTAAGTAAAAAAATAATAAGATGTGAGTTACTGGTTCATATTAACACCACAAAAAAGAACATATAGAATGCAGAAAAATTTAAATGGAATTCGTCCCTAGTTTTTTTTTTTATTACTGGAAATAGCAACAGCACAGACTTTATTTAAATTTATTAAAGAAATGTAACATTTTAAGTCAAATTTAATGTTAATGTTTTTAATAAAATAAATATTGGATAGTAAAAATCACCTTTGAAGATTGTCATGTTGTCTTATTGTACTTTTATCTTAAATGACATTTAGCACATTTACACTTGTGCCTCTCTTAAAATGTTAAATGGATCCAATTCACGTTTAGTAAAATTAATGAATGCAGAAAAGCTAGCTAATATTGTGTATTACTGTATGCAACTGACCAACATTGGTATAGGAATTGGCAGAAAGTTGTTTGTTAAAATCGGTATTGGGCCAAAAATTCCTATCGGTGCATCCCTAGTGATCATACGTCAAAATCTCATACCGGCCCGCGGCGAGTGCTTATTGGTATAAGAGATACTTATAATGACATTTAAAAACACATTTCTCAAATGACAACAATCACTGTGATTTTAATTTTGAGCGAAATACCCATTTTTATCATTTTAACTATTATACAACGTGCCGAAAATCGGACTAGTTTGTATCGTCTAAAACGAGTCGAAAATCCACGACTAAACTGGACTAAACAAAAACAGGACAAGGTAAATAAGATCAAAGCTAAAAAGTGTATTCGTCGTGGGACTAGAATAAAAAATAGCTGACAAAATGAACACTAGTTATCACGACTCTTCCTTTCTCTGTCACGTTCCTCATATGCAGTAAATGTATTTGTTTTTCATTTATTGGTACCATTTCTTGTGTATCCTGAAAGGTCACGTCCTCATTTGGCCTGTCGTTTACTGACTCGGAACCCCAGTCCTCCCGTTGTAAAGCCCTCTTTCAGCTTGTTTTTAGATCTTCAGTGTTAGCGGAAAACGAGTGCGTCCCCCGGGCCGCGCGAGGCATTCAGGAACGCAGGTCTTGGGCGTCTTGATGTGGATTTAACTGGGCTTCAGGGAGGAAGTGTTTCTGCAGTGGAAGAGATAGCGGCTGTAAATCAGCGCAGGTTCGCTCACCTGCCCCGTCACGGGCTCATGGGACACGTGCTCTTCCTCTCCACCCCGTTACTGTCCGTTTGCTCTCGTCTTGAGTGATGTGCTGTGTTGAATAACAGCCGGCACCACCGGTCCCTGCGTCCCGCACAGGATGTGAGCTTCTGGTGGCCGCTTTTTAATGGCACGCGTGTAAATCAGAACGAGAAACTTTGTGTTTGAGATGTTTTTTTAAATAAACGACTGCTTGAGTTGTTGTGTTGATGGGGGTTCTCGAACTTCTTGTATTATTTTTACTGTCAAATGATGAGAATTGATGATGCGTCACATGATTTTTGTCTCCGAATGCTTTTCACCAATGATGCAAGAACCACGGTTTTTACCGACGTTTTTAGAACGTTTAGAGAAAACTTTAAGAGTGCGTTAGCCAATGTTGAGAACGTTTGCTATCAGCGGGGAAGATCTACATAATATGATCATAAAAACTCGAGTTTTTCATTTTTTTGTTGTGAAATACAACCTGGACGTCTCCTTGACGTGTTCCCTACGTTTTTCAATCCCTTGTGATGTTTCCAGATTAAATGTGTTTTATAGCTTGTGCATTCTTGAACAGCCCGTGTTTGTTTTGACAGAGCGACAACAAAGGTTCAAAGGACAAAAAGAAGAAGAAGAAGAAGTCTTCAGGAGAGAAGAAGGATGATGAGAGCGTGACCGTGACGTCACAGAGAGACGAAGGCCTTAAGATTTTATCTCATGTGGATGAATACGAGCGGGACTCATCGGATGAGGAGGTAAACGCAACAAAACTGCTTCTGATTTGGTTTGATAAAGTCTGAGGCCGCGTTGAAAATGCTTCTTTTTGTGACATCGGTTAACATGGACTAACAATGAATAATCATTTTATTTAAAGTTTGTCATTGAAAACTTTATTCAAATCAAACGTTGTAGTCGTTTACGTTAAGGAATGCACAATAACGTGAATGTAAAGCTTGAATCATATCGTTCGATGAATAAATGCTGTAAAAATGTGTTGCTCATTGTTAGTTCGTTACTTTAACTTGGCAACAAAGGAAAGCCTGTTTTTTCTAAACTCGCAGGTTACACGAGGTAAACATATTTAGTATATATTCATATTAGATTCAAGGTCACTAAGCAAATGTAAGCAAATGTATGTGAATGAGCATGAGAACAACGCTCAAGAACTTGGAGGAGAACTTGGCAAAGACTAAGAAAAGGACGTTTCAGTTTTACTTTTGTTACGCTTATGATGGAATTGAATAAGATCATGAAAGAACACAAGCGTGTTCACTAGTGGTCTTTCAGGACACGCTGTATAATTCTTCGGTGTTATTCTCAGGTGAACGAATCTTCTTTTACCGAGATGCAAATTTGTATTGAGTTCGCTCTTACACTTGAATGAGTCCACATGTCACCCGTGCGTCCAGGTGTTTGCGCACCTGCATGTTTGCTTTGCATGCTGTCAGCCTTTCATTTGACTTTCACATTTGACTTTCAACTCTTTTTTGGATGCGTACCATCCAGCATTTGTCTTTGGGCTCTCTGAGAGACCTCTGTGAAAGATTGTGTCTTACATGCTTTGAATACTATAGAATACATTATCAATGTGTGATGTTTACTGTAGTATAGTATACTACTACAAATCACTCGTTATCTAGGAAATAATGAAGTATGCTACAAATTTACTTTGGTACTAACTGACGTTTTTAATTGACTACAGTCGGGTAATATTAGGGAAACTTTACAGTATACTTGTCAGTTTAGTATAGTTAATTCTACAGAATACTGTAGTATATACTAGGGCTGTCAAACGATTAATCGCATCCAGAATAAAGATTTGTGGTTACATTATGCATATTAATTTTGTGTTTATAAACGCAAAACACACACATACTTGTCTATCTATTTAGGAAATATTTAAATGTATTAATTTATATTTACCAATAATTGAAATTCTAAATATACGTTTATTAATTGTTATATTTAATATTTTTCTTAAATATATGCATTTATGTGTTTGTGTTCATAAATACAAATGCACAGTACACCAACATATATTACGTAAACACAAACTTTATTCTGGATGCGATTAATCACGATTAATCGTTTGACAGCCCTAGTATACACTATATTTAGTCATTTCTGTGATGTACTACAGTATACTACGATTTCTGACAGTTTACTATAGTGAATATGAAAGTATACTACATTTGATCAGTTCACGGTAGTTAATATTACAAAGTACGATAGTATTTACAAAGTATACTACAGTTTACTGTATTAAGTATTGAAGTATACAACAGTTTTTTGTCAAAGATGCATCAGGTTATGTGGGCAAGTTTTGACACATCATCACCTTTGTAGTGACATCTTACATCGCAATACTATCACTATTCTCATGTAAATCAATTTTAATTTTGTACATAATACTTAATGTAGTATAATAGTTTATCACATTTTCAAATACATTCAGCAACCAAAAAATTACGATTGGATTGTGACCCATATCGACCGTGTCCATGTCGACTACCACATCCACTTGTTAGTGCATCTTTGAGACGTTACCCTACCAAGTATTTACATGTGCATTTTATTTTTAGGATCTTCATTGCAGGGTTTGATCAGCTAACATTTGATTGACAGGTTGACCTTAAGCAGTGAACTTAAAGCTGTTTAGTAAGATAAATCTGAGTCTAAATATAGTTGACGATCTTTCATTTGAGCATGTTTGTACAGGCACGTTACTTCATTCCTCCGTAGAAGGGAATATGGTTAGTTGTGCAATGTTTCATGTAAAGAAGCAGGTTTTTTGCGCTGGAAGGGTCTGAACCACCGCACGCCCGTCAGACATTACCACAATGTCTCTGTTGCTTTGGGCTTCTGGAGAACGATGCACCTCGCGGTCTTATAACGTCTCGTATTTACCCACATATCCATAAAAGAATTCCTCTTCAGCTCTTTAATTCACACGCTTCATTGAGAAGCGCTGAACCCTGGCACAATGCACTCTGGGTAATTTGCCAGCCTGCGCAAACCTAAACACAGCCGCCATCCAAAGGACTTCTTGGCGATGTGCTTCTGAGCAGGAATGTTTTGCAGAAGTGTTATTGTTCTTGGGTAGATCGGCCATTTCTGAACGACTTAAATGCCCCTTCGTTCACAACGCATCATTATTTATTTTTGTGAAAGTACTTATTTTTTTAATGGCTCTCTGTCCTCCGGTTTAATGATCTGTTTTGAGCCCATTTACTGTCTTTATAAATGTCTACGGTCGTGTGGTGGACCATTCATCAGTCCAGAAGAAGACCATTTCTGATTTAGCAGAGTAACCCGAGCGTTTCTCAAAGCGGGCGGTTTAGAATCTGACAGGAATGATCCTGAAGTTGTTGTTGAATGCAGTGAATTTATTATAAGCTCATTGGTCTGGGGGACATTATTTAAGAAATCCACAATCTTGGAGAGGTATTTGTTGCATAACAGCTGACCCTATATAACTTCTTAAAATGTGTCTGTACAATGGTTTCCTTTAATAGCACCACTGTTAAATATATTAAAAAGGAAAATTCTGTCATCGTTAATTTAGCCTCCTGTTTTTCAAAGCCTGGATGTGGCTCATTCTTCTGTGGAACTCAAAAGAAGATATTTTGAGAAATGTCTCGGTGGTTTCTTGTTCACACAATGGAAGTCAATGATGTTCAGTGTTGTTTGGTTATCGACATTCTTCAAAATATCTTCTTTTGTGTTCTACAGAAGAAATAAAGTCATAAAGGTTTGAAATGACATGATGAGTAAATAATGACGGAACCTAAATAAGATATTTTGAGAAATGTGTCTCTGGTTTCGTGCTCACACAATGGAAATCAACAGTGTTCAGTGTTGTTTGGTTTTCGACATTCTTCAAAATATCTTCTTTTGTGTTCGACAGAAGAAAGAAACTCATAAAGGTTTGAAATGACATGAGGACGAATAAATAATGACGGAACGTCCCTTTTTTTATGATCGATGTCTGCCAAATGAAGATGCCTACAGGTGTCTTGTACCTTTGTGCATTTGTCAGAGATGAGGTGTCAATCTCATTACTTTGTCGACCTTGTCTAGTACCCCTCCGGCGGCCCTCTTTGATCGGCGGTGGTCCCGCGACCATTTGGCGTACGTCGAGTTATCCCCCTCACCCCGTCTGGGGATGGCGGATCGGGTTGCCTGTCCGTCCCGTCGCAGCTCTCGACACAAGTTGTCTACAAATAAAAGTCCAGACTTCTAAATCCCCTTGTTTTTCAGCCTCACGTCCCCCCTCTTTGTAATAAAGAGCTGTTTCCTGTTAGCGCGGTGAAGAGGGAATACGGGAGAGCGCAGCGTCTGTCCGGAAGGGGCTTTTCCCCTGCAATGGCTTTTCCATGTGCTCCTTCAGATGAATGAAGACACATTGAGGAATTAAGGGGAAAAGGGGCTCTGGCTCCCGGCCGCAAACTCTGATTTCCGCCGCCAAGCAGCTACTGCTCGCAGAGGGCTTTCTGAGCCTGTGTGCGTTTACAGTGTGCGTCAGGCGTGAACTGGGCACACAAATAGGCAAATTGTGATCGTTGAAACTTACCTGGTGGCCTGAAGTGACCCACGAACCTGTGAAGTCGTTTGACATGAAGGCTTTCTTCACTCAATGGACCAAATGCCAGGTGATTTAATGTAGACATTTCTCAACGTGCTTTAGTATTTACTATGGTAAACTGTAGTAAAATTCCTACCATTGTTACCATAGTAAAATAATAATACGTAGTAAACACTTACTATGGTTAACACTAAGGAATACTTTGCATTGTCAACATGTAGTGTTTACTATAGTATAGTATTGTATAGTATACTAAAACAATCTCGTTATCTAGGAAATAATAAAGTATTCTACAATTTGCGATAGCATTTTAGTCATATCTGTAATAAACTAGTATACTCCAATTTCTTAGTTTATTATAGAAAAATGAAAGAACACTACAGTAATGACTTCAGTTGATCAGTTCACTATAGTACAGAACACTAAAGGATAGACTACAGTGTGCTAAACTTTACAACAGTTTGTTATTGTAAATATTAAAGTATTCTACAGTAAATACTTTGATTCACTATAGTTAATACAACAGAATACTATAAAATGTTCTATAATAAACTAAGAAATTAGAGTATACCATAGTGTTCTGTAGTATTAACTAATAGTGAACTGAAGTAATTACTGTTGTATACTCATAGTTCCTAGTTTATTATTGTAAATATTAAAGTATACTACAGTAATGACTTCAGTTGATACAACAGAACACATTTAAGGTAAAGAGTGCATGTTGATCATATTTGTATAAAATAGATGTTTATATCAGTTTTACACTAGTCTTTCTACCTGAGCATACATTCTCGCATATATTCATCCAATTCAGGTAGAATGTTTAGTAACAAAATGAACCATAAGCATATTTATTATAAACTTAATTTGGTTAATGTCGTTTCGACTCATTTCCTATAGAGGGTGCTGTTTCTGCTTGTTTTCTGCCAGCGCATGTTTGAAATCTTATTTCCAGCATGCGGTAAGCCACGGATGAGCGATCCTCCTTTGAGGTTTCAGAGAGCGGCCCTCTCTCCGTGCTCTAATGTAAAGCTCCGGTGACAGGTAGCGGATCGAGGTCACGTCTGCTAATCGCATCCACTGACTGATTCCAGATTCCGGTCCAGCGACCCACTGAGGCCCGTCACGTGTGGGGAAGCTTTGCATCCTCTGCAGCCGTCGCAGAAAGCCGGTCGAAAACCTCCGGCGACCTCAGCGGTCGCATGCCATCCGTTTTATTTTCATGAAGTCATCGCGGTGTTTTCCTGGGGTTGGGATTTGCATACGTGTGGTTGAACGCGAAAGCCCGGACATGGGCGAGCATTTGATGAGCGCAGTTAATGCGATTTCCTCCGGTGCCAGAATAATTGCACCTTCTGGAAGTTGTCGAGGTCTGGGGTTTTGAGTTGCTTCAGGTGCTCCGATCTCGCCCGGGAAGGTAATGGCTGTCTTTGTCATTTCCACCCCGAGATTCGAGAGAGATTTCGGCCCACGCCGTCTGAAGAAAAGAGCCCCTGTTTGCTTTCCTGCGCAAAGTAAAACAAACACGACCCGTGACGCGGCCGGTCAAGGTGTCCAGATCTCTCCAGAGTTAAGACGGAATCCAGCCGTCCCCCCTCGGCCGTGCCACCCACTCCTCGGAAACGTCGCACGTCTGGAGGTGCTAGTTTTATTTGCTTTGCTCGCTAAATTTTGGTAATCCCAAAGTTTAATTTTGTGATTGGGGCATTTCCAAGAGCCGTCTGATGAGTTCCAGATGGGTTCTCAGATGATTGTGGTCAAAAATACGTTGGATTTTTAGCAGCTCTGGGTTCTTAGAAGCCTAATTTAGGCAAAGAGTGCCGTTTCTCAAGCCGTCTTAACAAGGATTGACAGCGTTGTGCCGTCTTTCCATCTATACTTGCATAGCGAGATTTGACCCATCGTCCCACAGCTGGGGGGAAACGGCTCTCTTATATATTTTCATTCTTTATTTTCATTTTTTTTGTCTTTCCATTCTTGCTCCCCTGGTTGATTGGCATAGCAAGGTCTCAAGAACCTCTGTGAGGACGAGATTTTGGTTTCGAAGCCTTCGTTGCCATTTCTCGTCTCCAGAAAGAGACGCGGGGGTTCTGCTTGGCCGAATTAGAAACGTAAGGCATATCAAGGTTTGTCCTCCGAACGCCAAGCTCCAAACTGTTGGGTGCCTGAGCTGATCACGGCCGTCAACACTCTTCTCCGGGCCCACAGAAGTCGGTGTTCCAGGCGGACGTGAGGGAAAGCCCTCGCTCTCCGTTCCGGCAGGAACCAGGGGGTCGTATCCATTCACCCTTGGCAGCCCAGCACCCGAGGTCTGAACTATTCCCCTTTGACCTTCAGAAAATTCTGCACCGTTTCTGTTCAGCACTCCGAGCGTTTGCCTTCACGTGTAGATGTTTGGCCCGAGTGAAATGAGAGCTGCGCTTGGTTTATATCCCTTGTGAATGATCATCATTCTCTTTCTTGGCTTTGTTATTTTCTTCCGACCCACCTTGAAAAAACACGTTCTAGAACGAAGCCTTTTTGGCTAGCACAGTGGGCGTTAAAGTTCGATTTTTGCACATTTGGCAGACGCTTTCATTCCAAAGTGCATTTCAATTATTCATTTTTATCAGTGTTTGTGTTGAAGATGGAACCCATCAGTTTTGTGTTGCGGACCCAATTGAGCTACAGGAACGCTCATAGTTCAACCTAAAAATATTATGCTTTGCTTACCATGAACTCGTACGATGTTATAGGCAGATTGTTAATGACCCACAGTCTCGGTCACCATTCACTTTCATTGAATGGAAAACCGATTGAATGAAAGTGAATGGTGACCGAGATTGCGAGTCTCTCACAGTGTGCCCTGTGTTCTGTAGAACTCACCATCACACTTCAATTCATATAAATATTATTGATTCATTAAAATTAATCAAGTTATATGTGCTTGGTGTATTTCATTTTGATGTGTACCGTCTCTTTAAGGAGCAAACTCGACTGCTATAATGAAATACTCATTGTCAGCATATCGCCCGCCAACAAACCAACTTCATGTCTTCTTGTTAAAGGCGCCGGCCGTGACTCTTGTTCATATACGTTACGTGCTTTTTGTCTTTTTCCCCAGAAAGCCGTTCGGTTGAACGTTTCGTGGAAGAAAATGATTAATATGTTTTGCGCTCCGGCAGACGCAGGCACGGATTTTACGAAACGTCTGCGCTATTAAAAAAAACAAAGAGTGGTTTTGTTCTCCCGGATCTATTGGATCGAGCCGTACTTTATATTTATCAAATGAAACTAAAGTGAATGTGGGTGGTGTTCTGTTACCCCGGCCCAAAGGTAAAGGGGGATTTGAGGGCTGAATCCCACCGGGAGTCATTGGTCGCACACAGAGCTCACACCCACGCTGTGCCTTCAACATCACTTATTTCTCCACCTGGAAAGCAGTCAAGCAAACGTCTAACCTGTTTGACATCAACCGTTCATCGAATGCGCTCGTATTTGTGTGTTTGAGAGGAGAGAAGCCGTTTAAAAGATCTAATTTTGTGTTTAATTGTAATAATTGAATTGTTATTCTTTGTGGTGCTTGTAGATATTGGGATCAGGTTTTTTGTAAACTTAAGACAGTTTGCTGTTAGTTAGCGAATAATAAAACACTGACAGTCAATCAAAAGCCTTTGGATTTAAAGGTCTCGTGCATTCGATGTGGACACCCATATAGTTATTATTATAGTGAACTACAAAGACATCTTTATTGTTATCTTTATAGGTGTCGTTCTTGGTATGAATTGGCCTTTAGAGAGATTTTTTTTATTCCTTAAAGGGAAAGTTTCACAAAAAAAAATTCTGTCATTGTAAATAAATACTATGGCAGTAAATGGGGGATGAGATCTGTTTGGTTACTGACGTTCTTCCAAATATCTTCCTTTGTGTTTAGCAGAACAAAAAATATCTTGGTCATTTTGTCGTTTTCCAATGCAAATGTCTACAAATAAAAAAATAATAATAACAACATCTTAGGTCGTTTTGTTTCTCAAGTAAATGTGTCGGAAGTCTTGATGTCTGGAAAAAAATATTGAGTAACCAAATTAGTTTTTTCTTACCCGTTTGGGAGATTTTTTTAATATCTTAAGAACAAACTTAATAATCACAAACCTTTAATGACTATTTTCAGAAAACACGTCTCTATAGTCGATTATTTAGCTTTTCAGGGAAATGTATCTGGATTTTTTTGACATTTGTACTGCAAAACGATACAGAAATGTATTTCATAAATTAATACATTTTTTCTTTTCCTTTCAAGAATCTGATAGCCTATGTTTTCTAACTATGAAATCTCAACTTTCTTTTCCCTCTCCGTGTGATTCATAATGTATATGATGCGCTATCATCACTGTGGCAGGTTTCGTCAATGATCTTTATTGCTTCGGCTACTTTCTAGAAAAATGAAAGTTAGTTAAACTGTCAACTAGCAACTTGTCTAACAATATTTCAGACGGACATTTGAATATAATCTCGTATGTAACGCAAGACGGCGTTCACGTCTACGTTGCACATGTGTATATTATGTTTCTGGCCTCGGTGTTTAGCGTTATGAATAAAAATGTTATCGATCCGCAAACGCGGCGCACTCGTCTGGGCGGCGGGCCAGAGAAGTATCAGGAATTGAGAAGTCTCGGTTGCGTTCCGTAGGTGGAGAATGAAGTGATTCCCGTCTGCGGACACAAAGGTCTTCTTTCAGCCCGGCGCGCTCCGCTGAAATCAATACGCTGATAAAATTGACAGATTGCTGGTAAATGATGTGGAATCTTGGCCTGACACGCCGCTGTCAGCGGGAAATTTCTTTTTAATAGTCTATTTAAGGAGACGCTGGGATGTGTTTTTTTAAGTCAGGGGGGAATGTTGATCCAGCAGGCCGGGGGTGGGGGTCAGACGTGGGGTGGGGAGGCGGACGGGTAAATCGCGTGCCGCTCGTACAGAGCCGACAGGACCCCAGGCTGCGTCCGCCAGACTCATGCAGGTGTGTGGAGGTGGGCGTTGGAAAGCTGGGAGAGAGAGGGACTTTTTTCCTCTTTTTTTTTTTTGAGAGCAGCCAAAGAAGCCACCTGTCGTTCCAGAGTTTTTAGGACTTCCTTTTTATCCGGTCTTCAGCGCAACTCCCAGTTGGGCCCGAACGCATCCTGCCAGAAGTCTCTGATTGAAACCAACTGCCAGCGGGGGCCGACTCGAGCTCCTGGGGCGGCGGGGGGGTCTGAGGCGAGTCTCTGCGAGGACAGGAGATGTGGAGTCGTCGGATGATGTAGTGCTTTTTACCTTCAAAACAGGAAGGAGATGAGCTTAGGTTTTTTTCATCCCGTGACTGTAGCTCTGTTCCAGGTTCTTACTTCTTTTGCTTAGCGTCAGTAACATCACTGGTAAAATGATCATATGTAGAACATTTAGTTAGTGAGTGACCCTAATCTTTTGAACGAGAGTGTAGTTTATTTGGTATTGAAGATCCAGTAAGATTTGAGTATGATCCACAGGCGGTATGAGATCAGATACATGAAGACACGGAACAAAACTAATCAGTAGGAAGTACTGCTCGATCTAAAATCACTACGACATTGAGTCATCATCATTACTATAAATCAACTTTATTATCATGAAAATACCTGAAAAGGTTTGAAGAACAGCGATAGAATATGACCACAGGCATTTCCTGGAACTAATTGTTCTTCTTCTGTTTCTCATATTCAGAGTTTCTGTGCAAGAGCGCCTTCTGGCTTTTGTGTGTCGGCATTTAACCGCGAGTCATTGAGAAACTGAGAGCATAAGAATCGTACGATATATCGCCCAGCACTAGTCTACAGTTTTTCTATCATTTATCAATTCCAATCAAATCATAGAGAATACTCAAATGTAGTATTCTGTAGACTCAAATGTGATACGATCTACTCTAGTGAATACTAAAGTGTACTACAGCGTTTTTCCATGTGGGTTAATATCTTTTTATGACGCATTTGGTGTACGGTACAGAAAGACAAATATTTGGTACAATAAGTAAAAATGTATAGTACTAAATACTGTATGAAATCGTTTGGATTTATAATAGAAGTCTTGAAATAGTTCGTTCTACTTTTTAAATGTGTTTTTCTCTGTCTTTCACGGCAGATTTTATCGTTATACGTACGATGCCTTAAAACCCCGTCTCCGTAGTCAGCCAACTAGGTTGTGGAACAGAGCTCATGCCTCCCCTCCATCCCAGACAGTTTTTCCACATGGTGCTATTCGTGTTTGCATGTTTTCGTAAAACGATAGCGGAAAAATAACTAAAGGGAAAAAGAAACGCGGGCCGCCACCACCTCCGATCGCTCGCCGTCCAATTCTCTTTTGAGTCCGTTCTCGAATCTAAACCCAAACTGCGGTTTAGCAGGACGTCGAGATGTTTCAGTCAAACCTTTGAGAGTCTCATCAGATGTTTAATTTTCGTTTAATGAAGTCTTTCTCTGAATGATGTGCCGGATGCTCGGAGGACAGGTGGGAAACCCATTTGAAAACTTCTTTGCCAGAACGAAACTTTCCACACGCGTCCTCCAAGGTTAAAGCCCGTGCGTGGGGATCTGCAGATTATTTATCAGGCTGGCGCGGTGCAGGGCCCGATCTCGCCCGGCCTCTTTTCAGCCCGTTATAATGAGCGCTTGACCTTTCCACGACCTCTTTCGCGGTTTTGCTATTCTAGAAATAATGACTGGGCTTATTTTTATGGCCTTTACTTCCTTCAGCCGTATAAGATGTTGGAAATTAAAAGTGGGCGTTCGGTCAGGTGAGGGATTCGGGTATTCTGGCTTCTTTCAGCCTCCGGCGACAGCGTGGCACCGTCTTCTCCGGGCGACGCGGACGGGAGAGGACCGCTGATGTTGAGCAGAGCAGAATGGGGTCTGCGCAGCTGTCATCTGTTAGTCATCCTCCAGACGCATCTCGGGGGACACGGGGGAGGCAAGATTATTACCCCCACATCCAGTCTTTCATGGAAAGAACTCGCCTGTCTGTTCTGCTCATCGGTGTCGGCTGTTTTTATATTGTTTGGGCCGGTAATGAGGGGAAAATTGTGTTTTTGAGGTTCCGTCCGATTTGTGATTGAACAAAGTTAAGGTGTGTGTGTGTGTGTGTGTGTGTGTGTGTTGTGACCTACCAGATAAAAGCCTTAACAAACTTGACTTTGAATTTGATCTTGACCCTGGAAACCCATCGAGGTTTCCAACTACTTTAAAACCTGCAAAACGTATTTTAAAAAAGTACATAGATCAGTCTTCTCGCCTTATTACAGTTCACAACAGAATAATGATTTATCATTGAAGCGCTTCAGTTTAACGTCGTTTCACTGCAGTTGAAGGAAAGTCAAGCACGTAAGGTGACCTGATTAAACCCAGATTATAACCAAAGGCTTGGTTTTGGTTAACATTTCCACACCTCTCTATATAATATAATATAATATATATATTTCATAGTTTAGTGACTTTATCATGAATATTAAAATATATATATATTATTCTATGTATAGTGTATTTTGACACAGGTATTTTATGTAAATCCATATAAAGAATTAACATTTCATTTATTTTTTGCCATAGTTGTCCTCTGTTTGCTGACTTGAATATATCCGCTCCTTGATTTGAGTGATCATAAAAGACTGAAAGTAAATAAGACATTATATTGTAAAGAATTGAACCCTGTTGTCATATTCATTTCTTCAGGATGAGTGTTTATTTCTGTAGCGTCTTGACCTGAGAGAGTTTGAGGCGGTAACAGAGTTCACGTGTGTCAATCCGGAGCTGTGCCGTGTGAGCCGATGAGATACGAGGGGTTGACAGAATGACAGACCGTGGGTGAACAGACGGGTAACGCTCAGCGGGATATCACCCCGTCTGTGTCTGTGTGAGAGAGAGGTCACTCGCTGGTCTTTGTGAAAGTGGTCTGTAAAGAAGATTGGGATGGTACCTAAAATCATTTTAATTTGCCGTTGTAGGATGGACGGGTTTCAGAGCGAGTTTAAAATGTCGCCGGGGTTCATAAAGACGCTTTCGGAAATTTGTCTGAAATGATTTTCTCTGTTTAATTCAGTTACCAGAAGCTTCACCTGTGTATGTCATTTGCGCAGCAGCTGTGTGTCTGACGGACACTTCCTGTGTCGTCCACCTCCATTCATTGGTTTGTTCGTCTGGTATGGCTCGTGGATGAAAACCAGACAGAATCAACACGGGGCGAGAGAATATTATAGCTTTTAGTTTTGAGCTCAATGTATTTGGTGTTTGACAAATATACTGTACACGTGTCCTGAACGATAAATGTTAGGGACGCACCGGGATCGGTATCGGGCCCGATACTAAGCTCATGTACTCGTAAAAAATGCACCGATACAAAAGACAGATAGCCCATGTGACATAACTGAACGAAATTTGTCGTGAAATTTGCTTTGAAAGTTTGTGACAAGCAAATAAATTAATGTATTTTTTTATTACGTCTTTAAGGTGGAATTTTGAAGCTATTCCATTTGTATTAGTGTCACTGTGTTGTGAAAGGGTACAGGCATCGGCGATCATTGTGAGCTTTTTCTACATTTTTGCCGTCACATCATACATCACGACAGATTTACGGTTTATTTGTCAACTACCCATTTACTGTAACACTGCTTGACAACAATAAAGCATTTAGAAACAGGCTATAGAAATGAATTTGAATTGAAAATTGAGAATATCAGTGATTCTCAAACGTTTTCCTTGTAAGGCCTCTTTGTGTAGAGTGCATATTTTTAGGCCCCCCAAATAAAAACGTGTAACCTTAAACTTAGAATTTAAGAGCCAAAAAATATTCATTTATACAATCCGGGACGAAAACTTCTTTTGGTTGGCGGTCTTATTTTTCTGACGTTTGATTGCATAAAATGTGTGATCAATTTCTATTTTTCACAAAATCTTTGGACCCCTGGATCCATCACTGCCGCTCACAAAACCAGTGAGATAAAGGTTGAAATGACTGCTGTCACAATATATCGTCAAAAACCTGATGTTAATGATTGTGATTTGTTCATATTGTCTTTAAGCTACAACAAATAATAATGTCGTTAATAATTCATCTTTACATAGTCTGTTTTTAAACTCTCTCTCTGCCTCCCTACACTTGTATTTTAAATGCGATTCATTGCGCCCAAAATAAACTAAATTAAAGATGAATTTAATTGAAAGCACTATTTATTTATTTATTTATTTTCAGGAAACATTGCAATTGATATCGCGCTAATATTGTGAATTCTTTCGTCCATAATCGTGAAACAAAACGTATGATATTGTGTCAGTTTCAGTGTCATAGTTTTTATAACAACCAAGTAAACATAAGGAATGATGTCATATGTTATTGTGACCCAGATACCGGTGTAACATTGTTTCTTGGTCTTTTAGTTGGTTGTGAAAAACATAAATAGTCTGCTTTATAACAAAATGAATGAAGAGTTCTGGATGAATCTTTAAAAAAGTTATATATTTTTTGTCTTCCTCGTGTCAGTGCTATAGAACAGCCCGTATCTATTAGAAATGCTCAATTCTGTATGAAGTATAGATGCGAGCGTGTCAATATATGCGATATCTGAAGTTTTGCTGAAGGCTGAGCTAGATTAAAATCAGAAGGAGAATGCGAAATGAAATCGTTCTGGTGATCGGACCCCCAACGTAAGATGTTGCACAGAGATATTTTGATTTGTATTTGGACGGCTCGTGTTTTTCTAGCTGTAATGAGGTGTTGCTTTAAATGACAGGCCTGCCAGACGCACACGGACATGTCCAAAGTCTTCGCTGAGAGATGACGCGAGTCAGGCCAGAAAGAAACCGAGATGAAATTCTTTCCGCTTGTCCAATATTAAGTTTTAATTTAACCAAGAAAGAATATATGTAATTTGCCATATTAGACATACAGTATACAGCGTTTATTAAACATATTGTCATTTCATAGTCAGGCTAAGTGTCTTTAACAAATTCGTAAGAAATAATGTGATCCACCCGTGGCTTTGATTCTGATTCCACGGAGCGCTTTGCAAAGTTTGCGTCCGTATGGCCGTGTCTCCCGGGACGGTCACGTGATCATTTTTGACCTTGTTAAAGGTTTCGCTTGCTTTGATAGTCTTTGGTGAATAGCGTGAACTCCCTGCGGCAGAACAGAAACGTTGGCGTTGCAGTTGATGTGCTGGAAAGTCGTGGCGAAATGTTCAGCTCTTTTTCCAGTTGTATTTCTTTTTCCTCCGTTAAATCACACGAGTCCAAAGTCGACGTAGAAATAATTAAATATGTATGGATATTTGCATATATACACACACAGGTTTGCGTTGATGGTTTGTGAATCCGTTTAACTCCTCAGGGCTGATTTTCTCTCTCTGTCTTTGCTCTGGAACGAAATGGAAAAGAGTTTAGTAACCAAATATAAACAGGATTCACCAAAGAATAATAATATTAACAAGGTCAAAATTTCCTGTATCAAGGTCACGGGTACGATCCCAGGGATTGCACATATTTAGAAACAAACGTATGTATAATGCAATGTAAGTCACTTTGGATAAAAGCATCTGCCAAATGCGTAAATGTAGGATCATCATTTTACGTTTACAATATGCTTTTATCCAAAGTCACTTGCAATCCATTTCTAATTTATTTCCTGCGTTTGTCGTCTGACTCTTGACCGATTAACATTTTAAATGTTTTTATTATGTAAATGTTTTTTCTAAAACGATAAATGATGAAATAGATGTTTTGAGGGTTGTAGGTCTGCGGTTGGACATGAACACGTCTGTTGTTTCTCTCCTCTCACCTTTCCATCTGCGGTAGCACACACACACACCTGGCTCACATTTCCCAGTTTGCTTTGCTTATAACAGGAGCATATGGATGTAGGCGGAGCTCCCAGTCAAAACACTCGAAGCTTAACTGATGAAGTCGGACTGAATCTCGTTTGAAAATAACCCCGACCCTCAACGACTCTCTCTCTCTCTCTCTCTTTTTCCATCCCCTCCTCACTGGCACTTTAAAGTCACCAGCGCTCCGACTCCAGGGATCACTTACGGCAAACTAATAGGATTTTGCCTACATTTGCTTTTCATATCCTGTCTGACACGCCGTAAAAAGATTATTATTGCCGGCGATTTGGTCCAAATGCCCAGATTGACGGTACGCTCCCCGGCTCTGAAGTCCTTTATAAACACATTATTTCCAGGTACTTTGAGTCCGGAAACGCATTACGGCAAATTCTTACATATCTAAATCAATAAATTGCTCGACTCTCGTTTTTCTGCCTTCTTTAAGCCCCTCGGTGGATGAGGCTGTTAACACAAATATTTGGCTCCACGTCAGGTTGACAGCTGGCTGAAGATCACGGCGGCCCGGGCGTGTGTGTGTACGCATGTGTTTAGACGTGTAACTTTAGCCCCGGCGATGACATGCCGAGTCCTTCATTGAAAACAGTCTTCTGCTTGGGTTAATCCCCATATATCACTTTCACCGCGCTGTTTAGATTATAATGACACGCTTCTGATTGTTTTCATAGCGCTTGGAAATATTTTGCTGCGCGCGTTTCCATACATTGACCGTGACGTAGCGTACAGCCAGCCCCACCTGTGGTAAAAGGTGAGCGGTTTTTAATTCGTCTGCTTTCCACAACACGTCGAAGTATTCACGCTTGGCAGTTTTATAAGACGTCACGTCGCTCCAAATCTTTCAAGATTCATTCGAGTTAAATGCCAGTTTACAGAGGAAAAGTTCTGGCTGTTTAGTGTGCGGCGCTAACACTTGCAATAATTTCATATCGTGTCGAATGTTCGGGCTCCTGTTGGAGCAGGGAACTCTAAACTCTTCCATATGCTCGTAATGAGAGACGCTTCGATAATTATGCAGAAAATATGACCCGCGGTTCTAACGCGCAACGTTGCAGACGGCATAACCGTGCAGAAAATGTGCCAAGCTGTCCCAGGCGTTCCAAAAAATAACAGTGTGCACTTTTTCGTTCTGGAATTATAAAGTTTTTAAAGCGTGTGATGTCGAGCTTGTGTGATGACGCAACCGAAGTTTTTACCTGCGAGAAATGTAATATTGTAGCGCGTTCGGTACAACGCTAATAGTCCGTGTGGTTTAGCAGAATTGGGAAAAGCTGATTGACGGAGGATTTCTCACTAAGCAAACGTAGTGCTAGCCGTGTTGCAAGCGATTGAACCGTGTGCCTACGTTGAAAGTTCAACTGTGATCCACGTCGTAAATAAATTCGAGTTGGACTTGGACGCCGTTTCGGGTGAAATCTATCATTTTTATACAGACACAAATCTGTTTTATCCTTGAACGTTTGCAGGCGAAAGTAGCAGTTTTGCGCTGCGTGACCGCCTGCGTTTGATTTAGGCGGAGATTCTCGACGCAGCTGTCTGTTTTCTGTCAGCTCGCAGACTTTGGCGGACACCCGAACATTTGCGTTGAGTTATACCTCTACGTCTATTCTTTGGCCTTTTTTCGTCGTCCTCTTTCTTTAGAAACAATAAAGTCGTTCGTCTTGGCCGGGCGATACTTTCACGGCGTAATGAGCTCTAAGTAGGGTTAAGGAGACGAGTGTGGTTTTGGAGCGCACGGAGCCACTTCTGAAGCTTCGGTACAAAGAGCCGGTCTGTTTCCAATATCTGCTTGCCACTGGAATCCTGAGGACATGGGCGTCATTCTCCATCGGACTTATAAAGATCTGTCATTTAGTTTGTGCAGATTAGGAATACTGAAATGGGAGCGCCGCTGTCGTTCCAGCCATGTGGTTTTTGGGTGGTTTCTATGTGAGGTTTAACCACAAACAGTTTAACAAATAAAACCTTTAGAATGGTTGGATGCCAGGAGGGATGTTGGAGAAGTTTGTTTGGATCACTCGTTGACATTATGTAGTAGTTTACTGCTTCGTGTTGGTATGATATTGGACGGAATAGGAATAGTTCCCCCAAAAAGAGGAAAGATCTGTCATTTTTTTCACCTTCGTGTCTTTCAAAATGTGTATGAAAGTTTTTTTCGTCTGAAACACAAAAGAAGATATTTCGAGATATGGTTTTGTCTTCATGCAATTAAGGTCAATGGGGTGCAGTATTCTTCAAAATGTCTTCTTTTGTGTTCTGGAGAAGAAAGAAAGTCATACAGGTTTGTACTGACATTTAGTTTTTGGGTGAACTGTCCCTTTAAGAATGATTGGCAGTATATGACGATTACAAATCGCTGATACAAAATGAAATGACAAATTTTACGTATTTTAAATTCTGCATCATTTTAAAACTTTTTGGATCTGTTTCAGGGAACTGTGTTCATTTGAGCGAACACTCGTCATTCTGCAAAAAATATTTGGTAAGGATTAATGGAAAGTGTTTCACGCTTGCGTCGTTGTTACAGGATATACAGTCAGAATTGAACGGCCCTGACGCTCTCGTTCGTTTCAGAATGATTTACGGTCGTGATGAAGGTCTCGCAGGTTGCGTGCCGCGCTCGACAGGGATATTAATCGGCCGAGATGGCAGATAGGAAGAACAACACCGGATGCGAGAGCCAAACGTTAGGATGGGTGCACGGCTACTTAGTGAAAAAAACCCTGAAGCAGATGTTCACTGGCCTGATATATAGATCACGCATCATTACATTTGCATATTTATGCCTCCCATTTGCTCATTTGTCATAAATGGCCCGAACCGGGTTTGCCGTCGTTCACCCGTGCAGTTCACAGCATCCGCTCCTTACTCGGTTTATTTCTCTTACCGCACACTGCACGGACTCGACCGGCTTGAGATTTTTTCTTTTCTAGTCGGTTTTAGCTTCTGGAAGCACTTCGGGTTTAAGAGTCACGTCGTGATATACCCGACCAAACTGGCTCTGGTGTCATTTCAGAGCGTAATTGTTTCAAGCGCAGCATTAAATTACAGTTTTCTCAGTTTTCGTTGCGGTGTCGTTGTGTTCAGCGCGGCCCGAGTGTGATTTACGGCTTTATTTTGAATGCGCTGTGCCGTTGGCTCTGAAGGCTGAGGTCAGCGCAGCGGAGGGACCGAGATGGATGATGTGTTTCGTATATCACCTGACAGTCTCACCGTTGATTGGATATTTTCCGTTGGGTTTTGGTTTAATCCGATCTTTCATTGGATCTGTCTGTGAGGTCATGGTAGCTGAACTCTGTGTAATGGAGATATCGGCCGTGATGGAAAACGACATGTGGATGAGGTCGTAACTCGGAGATCAGAGATTTTTCTTTTTGGTGTCGGGCGTTATCTTAAATTATTACATTTTACGACAGACGATCGGCAGCTATTTGTGCCTTGAAACGGATGCCGGCACTTCTTATTACTAGCAAATGCTAGTAATATTTTGATCTGCTTTTGTTGAACGTTACTTTTAAAGTTTACAGTGATTCTTTGACAAGTTTGTGAAGCACAACATTTCTAAAGTTAAGAATGAAATTTCTTTATTTTAGCATGCGTTGTGTATAAAGTTCGCAGACGCCTCAAGTCGTTTCCCATCGCTGACCGAATAAATCACACATGCACTTATCCCCCCGAGCATATTTCACACCTCTTTCAGCTTGTATTTAGACCCGGACATGTCCAGATCATTGCACGGTCCTAATGGACAACATCTGCTCGTGTCTCACTCACCACTTTCCTCTGGTTGCTGAGGCAGAAGGTGCAGATCTGTTTGGGTTGAGCGTTCTCCGAGTCTCTGCTGGGAGAGCTGTGATGGTGGTAGTAGTTGGAAGTGGACGGACCCCCGCTGTGACACGGCTGTCCGTCCCCGCAGGCCTCCCCCACCAGCAGCACGTTTCCCAGGTGCGAGATGTAACTGGACGCCAGCCGCAGGGTCTCGATCTTGGACAGCTTCCGGTCGGCCGGTTCGGTGGGGATAAGAGTCCTCAATGCCGTGAAGGCGGTGTTGACGCTGTTGGTGCGGTCTCGCTCCCGTGCGTTGGCCGTGTTGCGTTGCCTGCCCTCGGGGACCATCAAACCCGTCGTGACGGCGGAAACAGGTGGCGCTCCTACCAGCCGTCCGCCGGGTTTCCTTTTTCTGCCGCCTACTTTCAGGTCGTACCCCGAGGTGTCCAAGTGAAACGAGCGGTCGTCGGAGCCTGAGCTCTCGCTGCCGTTTTCATCGTCCTCGGACATCATGGAGATCTCGGAGTACAGGTAACGGCTAGGGGCCGGGCGCACCATGGCAAAAGACATCGCCTTGAACTTCCAGACCTTTTTGTTTCGAACGTTTCTTAAAGGGTCAGAGTTTCAACGCATTGAACTTCTGAATCACGCACGTGTTGAGGCTTTAGAATCACTCAGTAGTCCTTTGGTAGAGATGCAGCTCTTGTATTACTTTGCTTAGCCATCAGAAGTCCTTTGAATTCTGTTGATCCCAAGTGTTGTTCGTTCAGTTGCTGTTTGACGTTTGTTCACATCCCATCAGTGCTTTTGAAATCCACCTCTCGGTTTTACATAAACACGCTTCTCCTTCTGTGTCCGTCTGCAGCGCTCAATCCCCCTCCGAGCAGAAACACACGTGTGCTCTCGCTCCGACTCCGACAGCGCTTCTGTTTTATAGGCTCTGGGAGAGCCTCCCTCTCTTTCTCGCTCTCTCACTCACTCTCTCTCTATGTCCCTCTCTCTCTCTCTCTCTCTCTCTCTCTATGTCTCTTTCTCGCTCTCTCACTCGCTCTCTCTCTCACTCTCTCTCTATGTCCCTCGCTCGCTCGCTCTCTCTCTAGCTCTCTCTCCCTCACTTGCTCTCGCTCTCTCTCTCTCTCTCTCTCGCTCTATGTCTCTTTCTCGCTCTCTCACTCACTCTCTCTCTATGTCCCTCGCTCTCTCTCTCACTCTCTCTCTATGTCCCTCGCTCGCTCGCTCTCTCTCTAGCTCTCTCTCCCTCACTCATTCTCTCTCTCCCTCGCTCTCTCTTTTTCTCCCTCGCTTTCTCTCTCTATCTCTCTCCCTTGCTCTCTCTATGTAGCTCTCTCTCCCTCGCTTGTGCTCTCTCTCTCACTCACTCTCTCTCTATGTCCCTCGCTCGCTCGCTCTCTCTCTAGCTCTCTCTCCCTCACTTGCTTTCTCTCTCTCTCTCTCTCTCTCTCCGCTCTACCTCACTCATTCTCTCTCTCCTTCTCTCTCCCTCGCTCTCTCTTTTTCTCCCTCGCTTTCTCTCTCTCTCTCTCTCTCTCTATCTTGTAGCTCTCTCTCCCTCGCTTGTGCTCTCTCGCTCTTTTTCTCCCTAGCTCTCTCCCTCGCTCTCTCTCTCTCTATTTTACTGCTTATGAAAATATTCCAGCTGGCCTCTCCGTGGCTCTGTCCAGCTCCGGCCATCATCCTCCACATTTCGTTCTGTTAAATACCGCCTTTACTTTGCATGCTGCTTTTCTTCATTCGTTGCTTTCATCTGGATGTATTTCTTGACGTATATCAGTCCCGGCTATAGTGTGTGAATTCCTGTTTTTTAACAAAGTCATCTTGGAGAAGGAGATTCTGTGACAGCATAACACTGATATCTTCATGGATAAAGACTGATAAAGGCCACGTCTAACAATCGAAATTCGTGTTTAGGAAGCAAACTTTTCGTGTGTATCAAATTCTTTTATCATGTCATCTGTCATTTACAGCAATAAGGACACATTGGCTCGGTTTCACAGTCAAGACTTATCTCTAGTTGCTTTTATAAAAATGCCTCGTGGAAAAAAACTGCTGTGCATCTTGAGACAGAACAATGGCACTTATTTTAAGATATGTTAGTGCAGGCTGTTTTCAGTTTAGACCGCTTAAAGTCCCAGTGAAGTAAAAAAGGACAATGCCTATTTTTTCATGGAATATTGCAGCGTTTATTGTAAATAGATGATAAATGTGGGTCATTCTCTTTCTTTTACAGTTATACCTCTACAGGGCTTACCTCGCGCACAGACCCACGTGTCGAGTTTTCTTCCGCTCTGAATCATGGAGCTTTGATAGAGGGCGTTTGTGTGTGAAGATGAGTGGCTTGTCTCGCACTTTAACACGCTGACGTTAAACCGGCTGGACCAGTTTAGTCACGGGATGAGAAATGGCAACATAACAACATCCAGTGGGACCATAAGTCAAAGCCCAACACCTGTTCCTCACTTCATCATTACAAGCGATTCAATAATCAGACTCGATAGAGATTCAGTTGTGTTTGAGGAAAATATATTTTTTCAAATGTTATTTTGAGGAAAGTTCAATGACCCTGTGATGCTTTACTGTGAAAGGATGAAAAAATTGTTTGAACACAGAAAATGTTCTGTCACGGTTTTGTAAGTTTAGTCATTCAAAATATTGTTCCCAAACCGTAAAATCTTTACCATCCCAGTAGATTTCCTTGACGGAAATCACCGTATCTTCATTTCTTAAAGGGACAGTTCACCTATAAATAAACATCAGTCATCATTTATTCACCCTCGTCTGGTCCTGTATCACTTTCTTCATTGGAACACAAAAGAAGATATTTTGAGAAATTCATACAATGGAAGTCAATGGGGTTTGGTTGTCAACATTCTTCAAAATATCTTTCAAAAGAAAGAAAGTCATATAGTGACATTTGAAGTGACATGAGGATGAATAAAGAATTTTCATTTTTGTGTGAACTGTCCCTTTAAGAACCTCTTCTTTAGTTGTATCGGGAAGTGCAAAAGTAAAATGAAACGTGCAGTTTGGATCTTATGGTCAACCCTTGATTAAATCATTTGAATCCTTTGGAAAATATGAAGGTTTGAAACGGTGGCTTTCCTTTTCCTACTAATGTTGTCTAGATTTCATGTTTTTTTTTGGTGTGGTGTAACGATGTGGTCGCTTGCGAATGATGGCTTTCGACCGACAGACATGATAAAATAAGACGTCGTGAGCATGCGGTGAATCCATATTAATGCCGTCTAGCGTTTGGTCTTATTGAACCGCAACCTCCTTAATGAATGATGGGATTTAAAGGTGAACAGGTCAGTCAGACAGAACCGCTGATATCCGTCGATCTCTGGTGATCCTAGTTCATTATTTATTATAATAAACAGTGGTAGGATAAATGCTTGGATTAAGATGGTCTTTTTACCCAGTCTAGCCATTCTTTCCCTTTCTAAAGATAATTATATTCATGCCCCTAAATGGTCATTTAAAACGGTCATTGACGAATTGAACGTAACGCTAAACATCTGAACCAGAGCTGGAGAAGTGTTTCATGTGTTCTTTCATGAAAAGTGTTTTGTTAACGGCCGTTGCGAGTGAACAGATTTATATTCCTCTGAGTTAGAGAGAACTCTTTAATTTGATTCACGTAAAAGGGAATTTTGACCCGCTTTAACTAGCGGCAGTAAATCATTAGTCCAGTTTTTAACTCGATTGTATTGAAATAATGCTTTCCGCATGTCGTGTGCAATTGTCCTTTTCCGAATAGACTTTTTTTCCGCTTTTCAGTGTGCGTGGAATAAAATCCTAAAGATGTCTTTTTCCTTCTTGAAACTAGTTTTGGAGTAGAATTGCTTTAGCAGTCACTTGTGAGAGGTTTTCTTTCCTCGGACTGAAGCGTATCGGTGTCACGCCTGCACAGAGAAGAGGTAAACACTCCTCTATAAATGATCCGGTCATACTCCATGTTTTTACTGTCTCTATAGTTATATGAATTTGACGTTTTATGGTTTTGCATTGATGCTTTAGATCTAGTTTATTGTTCGTTTCGTTATTTTTTTTTGGGTTATATTAATAATATATGAATCAAAATTAGACTGAGAACTTTTAGGAGCTGCCATACTACAATCCCTGTATTGTTGATCTGAGTCTAATGCTGCGTTAACATAAACCGCTTATTAAACGATTCGCGCGAGTAAATTACACACCAAGTCAATGCAAAGACGCGAATAGATGTGCAAGTTGACAAATTTCAACCCAAGTGAGAAATTTGTGCGAAGATCCGGATGCGGGAAGACATCCCCTGTCCGCGCAACGTTTTGCGCAAAATGTTTGAAATTTGATGAGAAGCTAAAGTGCGGAATGATGTCAAAAATCATCACGCGTTTTGGTGGGTTGAGAGACTGTAGTTCTAAATGTAAATTTAGTCATTTTGTTTCAAGCACGTTGCACATTGAGTCCCAATCACATTTATACACGGCCTCCGATTTTCGTCCGTCATAAGAAAAATTTGACTGGGTTAGATTTTTAGCATTTTTCTGGTTTTGACAATTCGAAGACAGCGTATAAACCAGCGCAAAATACGAAAAAACGGATACGAAAATTATGGACTGTGTGTGCAAAGACCTTAAGAGTGCAATCGTGCTTGTAGTTGGCAAAATTCAGTACTGTTTTGCTGCGATAACAAAACTTTAGTTAAATATATATATTTTTTTTTTTATTGTGTCTGAGTGATGAAAACAACACAGATGTGTAGTTATGCGGTTTACTGCTTAGGAATTTAAAGGAATGTTTTTTTTTGTGGTATTTTCATTTTTTTCACAATGTGATCACTCTGTAATCGAGAGAGGCTATATTTCGTGAAATATTATAACAGCTTTTAGTCTTGTAACTTTAAGCGCAACGACACCCCAATATTTCTTTTCCCAAATCTGCTTTGACCCCTCGGCCGTTAAATCGAAACCTCGCCGCTGCAGTCCGTACGTCCCGGAACGAGTCATTACAGGAATCAAGTCACGAAGTGACGACATTCATTAGAGTCGAGTGAGACCACGTCTCCCCCCCACAACCTCTCAGATGGAATGTTTCGCTACCTCATAAAGTTCAACCTCTAGGGTAACCAATGACAATACTAGTTATCTCGCTGTCACACATAGACAGCCCCCCTAACGTGTAGTAACGGCATCCCATCTGAACGCCATTAACTCCCTCCACCCCCCTGGTGCTCGGCGACATCTAATCCAGCCCCCCCGTCTCCAGAAACCCGCAGAGCGTTCTCTGGGTTAGCTGTAGTACGATCGGCCGTCAGGGCATCGTCTGTCCGCTCGGGTCCGTGGCTCTCGCCGTACCGGACAGTTCTGCGTCCAGGAAAAAGAGCCGTGTATCGCTTTCAGTGGACACTTAATGGAAGCCAGACTCGCATCAGCTGCGCACAAACACGCACGGGGAACCTGCTGAGGTCACGACAGCAATAACTTGAGTTAATTTATTCAAGGGGGGGGTTACCAAAGGAAAAATCAAAGCAATTAGGCCGACTTAAGCCCTTTCTTCTCATTTCTTATTGTGAGTTTTCCGTTGTTAAAGGACTGTTGTTTTTTATGACGTGTTTTCTCTCGGGTACGTTTACAGTGTTGAAGCGTATAAACAGACTGAAACTGCACAGAGTTGTCGTCGTAACGCAGTCAAGGGGCTTCATTCAGAACGGTCTACCTTCATTCAGGTCCACTTCTTGCAAAAATAAACTGAATAAAGCAATTTATTAGGCCTTGACTTGTTTTGTAATATATGGAGGCTCAATACTGAAAAATAAATAAAGGCATAAATGACTTGAATAAACAAATAAAATATTTTTCTTTTGTATAATATTTATAACAATTTGTATTCATTTTTTTATTGCAGCCTTGGTCCTCCATAGTAATAGAGCTGTTCGATATCGAAGAAAAGTGTGATATGCAGTAACTTGATAAATAATGCAATGCAGTTAAAGTTTGTAAAATCACTAAATAAACTATATATTTGTCATATTTTTTAAATATATGCCCAACCTACATGAAAGCATCACTTTATGTCTCGCACAGTGCTATCTGCATCCACCTTTAAATTTGACTATATAAAACTTTTTGAAGTATTCAAATGATTGTGTAATCGCAAACCATTGCGATATGCAAATTGAGATATTTTTTTGATTGAATGAAGTCATTGTAGATGGAGATCGACAGTAGCAATAAACAATATAGCCTGACAGAATAGTTTTTGAGTGACTCGTATTAAATACCCTCATTATTTGATATCTTTTATCATATTGCTCAAAGGCAGTGAGGCCTTTGAAACGTGTTTGGGTAATTTCACGCGGGTTGTGGAGATTTTAGGTGTTTAACTGTATGTTTGCGTGTCTCTGTGGCTTCACGTGTGAGAGAGTCAGGGTGAAAAGTGCCGTGTCTCATTTCTCATATTCCTCTCGCAGGATACTTGGGTTTGGATATTATTCCATAATCATTTTCCAATTTTGATTTTTCCAGTGAGCCGTTAGCGGTCGGTGTTAGTGGCGTTCTAATTGCCCGTGTACAGCTGCCACTCACCAAAGCCAAGTTACTCTCTCTCTCGCTCTCTTTTCTTACTTTCTCTCTCTACGTGCTCCGTCTCCGCCCTCTTCCTCTCTCCGTCTAGCTTTACGTCTCTTTCTCTGTCTGTCAGACGCATGGCTGTGTTTGGATGGAGCTCATGGAAAGTGTGGAGGTGGCTGTCTTCCACTGCGGGTCGGGTATGCTGGGATTATAAATGATCCCATTAGAGCGAAATGCAAACCTGCGTTTGCGGGGAGGAGGCACGGGCCGCTCCGTCTGCAGATGCCGAGCGAGCAAGCCGGCGAACCGCTCTCGTAAATCCCGTTCTTAAGCAGTTGACGCGTCTCCCCGCGTTAAACGCCAGTTACACCAGTCAAACCAGCACCACGGCTGGAAAACATCGTGAATTCATAAATCACATGAATGTACCTAGTGCACCTAAACACATGATTGAAGCTGAAAAGACCACATTTCTCCATTTCAAGCTAGATTTCCTCAAAGGTCCCTGGAGAGCTTTATTATTAATTGGTTTTATAAATGTACAAGTCCTGAGAAAACAAATGGTTTTTGAAAACAGCAGCAAGGCCCTGTTGATTTGTGAAGGACAGTTTTGGTGGTTGGCTTATTTAGTGGATGTGAAACGCTATCTAACGTTTTTGTTTATTTGGTGCCCCTGGATTGAGAAACGCTGGAAAAAAGTCAAGAGATTTTTATTAATATATCTATATAAAAATGAATGTAAAAAAGCATTTTTTTTTTTAATTAGGGCTCTCAAATGATTAATCGCGATTAATCGTGTCCAGAATAAGTTTGTGTATATATCATTTATTTCTGTGTACTGTGGATATTAATTTTGTATTTATAATCACACACACATACATGTATAAATATTTAGGTAATATTTATTTATCAAATTATGTATTTATTTATATTTACCAATAATTTAAATTATTTATAAATGTTTGTTTATTTTAATGTTTTCTTTTTCTATGTGCATATGTTTGAATGTGCTGATAAATACAAAGTTATTATGAACACAAACTTTTATTTTGGATGTGATTAATCGTGATTAATCGCTTGACAGCCCTAGTTAAAATACTTCACAGGTTTACTTGAAAGCAATTACAAGCAACATATATGGTTGTCATTTACGTCTTAAATGTGTAAAAGTGTTGAATCACATTTATAAAAAAATGCTACTCGGTTTTTTTTCTCAAAAAAAATTAAATCCATGATATGGGTCAGAGTTTTTATAGGTTTCTTTTCAGTTTTATTGTAGTTTTATAATTTTTTTAATACATTTTTTTGTTTATTTTTAAGGCGTTTTGTTGTGTGCTTTTGTCATTTTCTTCGGTTATTTTATTTTTTATTTTATTAGTTTACTTTTCAGTTAATCATTTTAGTGTCATTTTTTTTTACGGCTGAGGCAACGTTTCAAATTTTTGTTTAGTTTGTTTTTCTAGTAATATTAAGGTCTATATTTTATTTTATTTCAATCAACAGAAATATTTATTTAGTTTTAGTCAATTATAATAACCTTGATATAGTAAAAAAGCATGTTTATCTTGAATAAATACAAATATCTGCGGCTGAAAAACAATGTATCGCAATCACACTGTGTTAAAAAATGTTCTTTCAATACTGCGTCTGTCATCTTCTCTCTTCAGTCCGTCTCTTCCTCATCTCTCCAGACGTTGATGCCGTCCTCTGAGAGGTGACGGATGAGTTTGTGTTGTTTCTGTGATGCTGATGAACAGGTGCCGTATGGCCACATCTGCAGAGATCTCCGTAACCCGTCATAAACGTCTGTAATATCAAACACACTTTTCTAATAGACCGTCTCTGCTTGTTCAGGGACCGCAAACTCTGCAGTCCAAACACCACATCCGCAAGCCTTCAGCTGGTTTAAAGCATTATCACAGTCTGGATCTGATGTCTCCGTGCTGCTTGCTTTGACAGAACGTCACGGGAAGTCTTGGCCGTCACCGTATCGCTCACGCCCGCGTCGTCGCCGTGCCGTAATGTGCTGTTTGTTTGCGGTCCGTCATTGAAAACATCTTTGGATGTCAAAATCACGTGCGGACATGTCAGCCGATCCGAGCGTATGCCTCGTATCTGTAAATAAGTTCCATGAATACGAAGGAGTGTCTTGAAAAATGAACCAGACGGATTCTGGTCTTGATCTGTGCGTGTGTGCTCACGGGCGGCCAACAGACCATCATCCAGACCGCAGATTATCTATCTATATATTATCTATCAAAACTCACTCGGGTTTGTTACGATATGACCCGTCTGACTGAAATGCAGGTGACAACTGCAGAATTTTAACTGGTCTCAGAACAGTTAGGTGGTGATGTATGTGGTGGATGAGTCACAGATGTGTTGGGGCACAGTTTGGACGGACATCACGGTGATTGAAAGCAGACTTCGTCTGTGACCCGCTCTACATATCTGCCCTGTCTCTGGGTTCTTTGTTTTTTTAACCATTTTTTTTAAATACCTACAGTACTGTCTGAATGCCCCCCCAAAAAAACTTTAGTACTTTCTTCTTTAGCGAAAAACTGTCTTTGTCATGTTGTCAGTCTTTCACATTGCTGTTGGAGGACTTTGTCACTCCTGAGGTTTGATTTTGTTGAAATTCAACAGACACTGGACTGAATGACCACAAAACATCGAGAAATGATGATTAAATGAACATTTGGAACGGTCTTTTTTCATGGCTGGCTGCAATATCTATATAGAGAGAGAGAGAGAGAGAGAGAGAGATTTTACTGCATGATTTTACCTAGTAGTATTTTTCGCCATGAATAATAATAATGTATATTAGTAAATAATAATTTATATTAAGGGGATACTTCACGCAAAAATTAAAAACGTTTCCTCACCTTCGAGTTGTTCCAAATCTGTATACATTTCTTTATTCTGATGAACACAGAGAAAGATATTTTGAAGAATGCTCATAACCAAACAGACCTCAACCCCCATTGACTCCCAGAGTAGGAACAATTACGTTATCCATTTTTTGTTCTGTTGAACACAAAAGAAGATATTTTGAAGAATGTAGGACAGCAAACTTTTGACTACCGTTGTATTTTTCCTACTCTGGGAGTCAATAATCATTCTTCCAAATATCTTTCTCTGTGTTCATCAGAATAAAGAAATGTATACAGATTTGAAACATCTGGAAGGTGAGTGAACGCTGACAGAATGTTCATTTTTGGGTGAAGTGGCACTTTAATGATGTTCTAGTGACACACTAAAGCAAAAGATTCAAATAAACATTAAAAAAAAGTTATTTTTTAGTGAAGCCGTATGTGTGTGGATGTATCTCTCCATGCTTCCAGGATTCATTCAGGCAGTGGAGCGGGAACGCTTCAGTTCCAGGCATGCACTTCCCACTCCAAAAACAACTTCCATTCAGTGCTCCCATGTGACAGCCTGCTGGTGGGATGCCGGGGGGTTGGTGGTGTGTTCTGGAAGAGAGCAGAGAAGAAAAATGAAGTCGCTGGATGTGCAGTAACAGCAGTGATTCTGCGGTCCTCTGTCGCGATGGATTACCGCTCATCCTGACTCACACAAGCGAGCGCCGTCTGAATCATTCTTACTGACAATGGGAGGATGCGTCTCATCTCCCACGAGTCCCTTCTGCTCCACTTCAAACGGCGTAACCGATGGCAGGCCTCGGAACGCTCGGCGGCGGTGTGAATACGTGACGCAGCGTGTTAATCTCGCGCCGTATTCCTGCGTGTTGAGCTTCTGTTCAGAGATCAGCGGTGTGTGTTTCGTCAGGAGGCTGTTGTTCGTGGCTTGGACCATGTACATTTTGTTGCTATGAGGTTGTCTGCTTTTTCTTTCCGTCTAGACGGCTTCGGGCTGTTGTCAACATTTAAGAAAGTGACAGTGAGGCGTTTGGGTTCTTCATGATGTAATACCGGCTGTGTGTGTGTGTACGAAAACCATCCGTAGACAGATTTTGTCTGCTGTTACTCTAGTTGTAGGTCATGTTGTCACTTTTATGAAGTCTTGAGCCATTTGGATGCACAGTTGAGACAAACGTCTCCATGATCTCCATCTCATTTCCATTTTTCCGCTGCAGATTTATGCGGTATCACATCCTAAAATAAACCGCAGTCCCTTTAGCTCGTGGAAAACAGACCGCTTTAGACACACCGCTTGGATATAACGCCACGCTTGGTTCCAACTCGGTTTATCAGCTCTGATTGTCTCTGAAGTCAAGACGAAACCAAAAAACATTTTCAAACAGGTTACTTAAATGCTTTTGAATCACAAGTTAAAATGACTTTGTAGAAAAAACCTGATCTGTTCTCATGACGGTGAGACCTGCGGATTCTCCTCAGGCGCACTGACACCATGACCGACGCTCCGGGTGAGCCGGCGGATGGTGGATATCTCATTCAGCGTGGAGAAAAGTGGCAATTGGGTTTTGTTTTTGGTGTGGTTTTTAAGGACTTCTGACCCGTTTTGATGGATTGACCTGTCACACAGCCGCCATCACCCGTCCTGACGTGCCAGCGTCGCTCTGAACTTTAAGGGCTGGGCCTGTGATCCCTGAGACTCCAGCGGAGAGCGGCGCGATGGAGACGTCTGTATAATGATCAGATGTGTTCAATCATTCCCCGCTGGATTCCCAGCAGCCCACGGCTCTTCACACAAACTCTCAATAGCTCGTGTCTTTTAAATCGCCTCCGCATTCAGTTTTGCTCACCCGCCGGTCTGTATGGTGTTGTTTTATTCAACACAAACTGAGAAACGTTATGTTTTTAGGATACGTAGTACTTTCATTGCACCTGAAAGCGTCACCAAACCTCCCCTTTCAGCTACATTCTACCTCACTGTCGTTTTTTAAAAAAGCAAATAAAATGGGCGTGAACGCTGTAAGATGAAGAGCCGTTAAAAACCGGCGAAGCTTCCGGCATGGGAGACGGGTGCTCCAATCATAAGGTGCTGTAACTTGGAGAAATGTCTTCATTGGTCAAGAAAACACGGTCTCATGAATAATTATGAGACACCTACGCGTCATCGATGTACCATAGTTACTACAGTACATCGCCACGTCACATCCTTTGACGTTGGCCGGATGAGGATTTTAAACCCGGAAGGCAAAAATAGCGCTTAGGTTTCGTGGCACTTTAAAATGTTTATTACTATACGTACCTAAACTTCAAAATCCGTACCAAATTGATCAAAAAAACGATTTTTAAGTACGAATTTGTATGATGTAAATCGTTCAAAAATGTAAAAAAAAAAACTAAACTTATTGGCGCAAAAGTAGATCGTTTTGAAACGTATGAATGAGATCATACGAGTTGGCCGCATTATAAAATAGTTACAACATTTTCGTGAGACCGTGTTGGAAAGGCGCAAATGCAGTAAGTAAAGTGAGTAATTTCTGAAAAAAAGCTTTATTTGTGCACGACAATATACTTTTAAAAAATTCCTTATTCCGTCACGTTTTGTCCCGTCTTGATTCTAATGAAGGACAAGTGCGCTTTTAAACATTGAAGGAGTATTTTTGTTAGAGATGTGACGTCATTCTGTGATGCAGGAGGTTCACGTCTCTTCGTGTGGCCTAATTCTTCGTCTCTCCGGGGTTTCTCGGACCCTTTACGAGAGACCCTCGTGAACGTCTGGGGGGGCCGTGTTCACATGAATGAGAAACGTGTGAAAGTGTAGAGGCACCTTTCTGAAGAACAGTCGCCCTGCGTTTGATCCTCTCCTGTAAAGAATTCATTTCAAGAGCGAGGCTTCTTAACCGAGACGTCGTAAAGAGTCAAACATTACCTCATGACAGTCTGCACTCCCACGATTTCTCCGAGACCTTTATTTACTAGAATATAACAACGGCACAGGATTTATTCGTAGTTAAGTGTTGAATTCTGTCATCATTTATTCACTCATGTCATTTCAAACCTGCCTTTGATGACGTTCTTTCTTCTGCAGAACACAAAAGAAGATATTTCGAAGAATGTTGATAACCAAACGACACTGAACCCCACTGACTTCCATTGTGTGAACACAAAACCACTGAGACATTTCTCCAAATATCTGCTTTTGTGTTCTACCAAAGAAAGTCTTGACACTTGAGGATCAATAAATTATTTTTTATTCTTGGCTAGCTATCCCTTCAAAGTCAGTTCAGCCAGATACGTTTTTCCAACGCAGTTGAATATCACGTAGGCCGTCTTCTGAAGCATTGTGCTCGCGTGTTTTGATTGACGGTCTGAATCTCTCGGGTGGTTAACACAGAAAGATTTTTGGATTTCAGTTTTTGTGAGTTAAATGAGGTTTGGAAGCGTCAGGCGTGGAGATGCCGCTCGTCTTTCTGGACGCACACGCGGTGCTCAATCCTCCGTCACTCGTGAGATGATCTCAGCGTCTCCAGCGCTGTCTGAACAGAGGCCTGATAAGAGTGTGAGGTGAGGAGCTTATCATACAAACGCTCTGACGGCTCTGAACGACGTTTAATAAAGCCTGCGTTCGCTCGCTCAATTGAAAGCAGGTGAGCTGCGTGTTTCTTTAGCGCTAACGTTTTTTCAGTTTCTCCTACCGAGAGAGCCGAGACTGACCTCAATGACCCCACAAGCACCCTACAGAGTGTAGCGTTCTGGCGGGTTAAAGGTCAAGTGTGTCTTTTTAAAATACTGTGATACTTTCTTCTTTTTGTTTGGAGTTGAGTGTAAGTGAGCTGTTCTTGGCTTGATTTCCCTGAAGAGTCTAATCGCTTGGGCTCTGTGGGGTGTCAGAACGTTACTTTGACAAGTCTGAAACGCTAATATTGGCTCAATATAATGTGATAGTGGTTAGCTGATGATTGAATGGAAGACGGGGTGTGATTGGGAAAATCCCTCACTTTTATCTCTCTGTCGCCATCTCTGTTTGAAACTTAAAATCGCAGGTTACTTTTCGGAAATCGTACTTGAAGTCAAATAATAGAAAACGCACATTTCCTGTTCAATTTTACCCGACGGCTCAATGTATAAATCATTATTATAAGCGTACCGTTGTATGTCGGGCTGGAGTAAGACATTTTTTGATATACTACTATGTACATTAAAAAGTTATGTATTGCAGCTTTAAAAAAAGAGACGTTTGTTAACTTTCTTTTAGAGTTATTATCGTTAACTTCATTTTTTTTACTATAAATGATATGAAATAGTCATCTTTATTTTTTGAAAAATGTAAACTAAAAAGTTAGCAATGTTGCCTTAGCAGTAAACGAACATAAGTTTGAGGCACTTAAATTGTTAACGTGAAAAAATTTTAATAAATAAATGAATCCTATATACTGTATCATATTAAATATAAATAACATAACTAAGCCCATGAAAAATGATTCCTTGTCATTCTGGTTCAGCAATTTTGTTATTTTATTTTTTGTTTTATTGTAGTTTTATGTATGCTCTGAATTAGTGTTTAATCTTTACGTTACATTGTCATTTTATTTTATTCAAAATAAAAAAATCAGAACACAATTAAAACCGATTAAAAACATTGATTAAAATTGAATCAAATAAATGTTGTAATAATGTAATTAAAGTATTAACTCTGTATGGAGGGCTTTCTCATCGTGTCTGAACTTTAAACCGTTGTGTTCTCCAGTTTGAACATGTTTTCATAACTGAAATGTTATGTTTCAGTCTTTATCGAGCACATCGGGTCTTTGGTTTTTCCTTCCGGAAAACTGTGCCAACGTTGACTGACCATGCGGGACGCCTCCGCAGAGGAAATATCAGATTAGCGAGTCTGTCTCCGCTTCTGTTGTTTTTTGTTCTTTGGTGATTTGGCAGCGCTAACTTTGGCACGACTACCAGTCTCACCAGACAACACAAGCACTTCAAATACCCAGACACTGGATTTATTTCATAGACATCAGATTAGATCCAAAAGTCCAATCAGAACATATGTAGGATTGCATCCGACCCCATTCGCACCGTCGACCAATCAGACGAGAGTCTGGGTGTGTGCCTTTGAAGATGCGTCGGGTGTGGGCGTGTCCTGCACAGCTGCAGCCGGCTGCGTGTGAGACCGTGACGGGGTTGCCCGCTCGGAGCTAATTGGATATGGTAGGGGTGTTTTTATAGAAATCACTCACAGGTGTACGCCTCGCTTTAAAGTGACGCTCACAAACTCTGAGAACTTTCAGCTGTCCGCTCTTACGAGCGTGTGTTCGTACGGCACGCAGACAAAGAGATCTCTCTTTTCAGAGCTGGTTTGGTTTATTGGTGTTTCAGTATTGTGGTGTTCTGTAGTGGCGAGCGCAGAGCTCTGGGATACTCCGTCATGCCTGCGAGTTAATGAAGAAAAAGACGTTTGGAATCAATTCAATGGACAGGGATGAGAAAATTGCTCTAATTTTGCTTTTCATTTTAAACCTGCAAATAAAGGGAACGAATTCAGTGTGTATGCATTCTTTGTGCCCACGGTATGTTATTGAAGCATAAATTGGCAAAGTGTTTTGCAGTCTTTCTCCGTTCAAGCGATGGGCGGTTTATTTTAATACCTGCCTGGGACCGTACCAAGATGAACTGAATTGCTTTGAAGGATTAGTTCATTATAAAATTAAAATGTCATGATAATTCATTCACCCACATGTCATACAAGACGTCCGTGTGTTTATTTCTTCGGTCGAAAACAAATGGAGGCTTTTGAGGAAAGTTATTTTATCCACTTAAACGGGGGGCTGTTGGTTAAGGTCCATGTTTCAGTTTCATCGCAGCTTCAAAAATCTCTAAAACGACACCAGAAGTCCCGATTCGCATTTCGCGTCTTTTTCTTGCGCATATTCGTCATTCTATATGTAGATGCACGGCAGGCGTCTTCTCCTTTAAGTCTTTGATACTAACCTGTCTTATTTTACAGCTAATAACGGAGAGAAAATACTCTGAGGTTGAGATATTCTCTCTCTCATTCTCTGTCTGTCTCTTTCTCTCTCTCCTCACAGGACATTCGTAACACCGTCGGCAACATTCCCATGGAGTGGTATAAAGATTATCCTCACATCGGATACGACCTGGATGGCAAAAAGATCTTCAAGCCAATCAGAAACAAGGATGAGCTGGACGAGTTTCTGGACAAGATGGAAAATCCAGATTATTGGTGAGGAGCGACTGGGACGTTCATTTATATTCTCTAACGTTTGGCTCTCTGTCGCCATCTCTGGTTGAAACATGAAATTGCAGCTTACTTTACGAACCTGACACATGATTGACACAAGTCCAAATTGACATTGATATTATCTAAAAAAGATACCAAACAAATTATTATTAAGTACTTTTGTAAATCTGAGAGATCTGAACAGTTTATATCATTTTATACACAATAACTTTTGTAAATTTTTTCCTATCTCCTATCTAGGCGCACCGTTCAGGACAAGATGACGGGCGCAGACGTTCGTCTATCAGATGAGCAGGTCGAACTGGTGCGGCGTCTGCAGCAGGGCAAGTTTGGAGACGTCAACTTCAACGAATACGAGGTATTCTTAGCTGAATGTTTTGCACTGAAGACAGTGTAAATGTGTCACCTCAACATCTGCAGTGGTGGTGGGTAAAAAGATCTTTAAAAGAGCGTTAGATCATAACCAAAACAGCGGGGGGAAAACAAAACTCTTTCAGTTTTACGAAGCCACACTGAGCCCAACCTCGGCCGACGGATGAAGTAACGCAACAGCCCGCTCGACCTACGCAGGAGGTCATAAAGTTGGATTGTTTCACGGCCACCGTTTAGCAAACACGGCTCTGACTTTACAAGAATGAGCGCTAATTGTGCGTCGCTGTGTGTTCTGCTGCAAACAGGAAGTGAGTCACACCACAGTCGAGTCTGTCTGTGATCAGCTACTCGACCTCAGACGGGCTTTAAAGTTGGTGAGCGTGAAAACGCCACCTGTCACCGTCGCAAGTGTCGCGTCTGGAGATGTTGATCAGACCAGATGTTCTCATTCTCACTGTTCGTCTGGTCTTTAGTTTTCAGTTAAGGGAATAAAACAGGATGGTTTTGTTTTATTCGAAACGCACTGCAGATGTTTATTTACGATGTAGTTTGTTGTTAAAGATGCACAAAACAGCAGAACTTTTGTAGAAAAGAAACATAAATTTGTTAACGGCAGTGTTTAAAAGGGAACACAACAGTACTATTGTTAGTGCAGATGATAATGTGCATGCTGTGAATAGTATGCTCGTTTTTCTATATCCGCAAAAAAAACTGCCTTATGAAGTAAATCAGATGTGTTTAACATTTATAGATCAAAACTCAAAAAGCAAAAGTTCCCACATTATATTTAACAAAATTAAAATAGTAGCACACATTTACCAAAACCTGTATTTTAAGTGGAGTTTCACTGTTTCACCTTTATTTGCGTTCATGAATTTGTTTTAAACTAGGTAATAGTTAAACATCCAAAATATTATTAATATAAAAAAAAAAAAATTCATAACTAATATTTTTTATTTTTAGATTTTGTTGGTGTTTTTCACCTTTATTTGTACAGTCTAGTGAGAGAGAGGACAGGAAGAGAAGGGGTGGGATCGGGAAAGGACCACGAGACGCGTAACCGACAACGTTCATATTTTTTTAATTGACACACAGGGGATAATATCTTCATAATGTAGACATTTGAATCATCTATGTCATTACAGACCAGACTTAAAATGTTACGTTTTAAACAATATAAAACGGCAATGTAAAAAAAACGTTAATAAAAAACAGTTTTTTTACATTCATTTAAGGTCCTCGTGAAGCGGAAGTTGCGATCGTGTTTACTTCCGTATTCTGATGCGTTTCTGGGTGTAACGGAATTTCGAATGAGAAATAATTTGTGGGTGTGGCTCGTTTTTTCCCTGCGATTTGATTGGATGTATAAAAACAGCCATTGCATTTTGGAATTGAAGTGCGAGCAGACTGACAGTTGGATGCTCCGCCCAAGCCGTCAAACATGCGTCATTTAAGATGGATCGTCATTACAGGACGGAAGTGCATTTACAGATTTTAACGGAAGATTATGAGCGCGCACAAATTTAAAAAAGAAAATGTCCCACATTCATCAACTAAGAAAGGAATTGTTATTTTTAATTTTAAACTTTGAGCCTGAAAAGCTTAGATATCTTTGTATTAGTAGTTCTGTTTCAAATCATTGTTTGTTTTCTAGCCTGCCGTCGAGTTTTTCTCCAGTGAAGTGATGATTCATCCGGTCACCAACAGACCTCAAGACAAGAGAAGCTTCATCCCGTCACTCATCGAGAAAGAGAAGGCGAGTTCTCCTTTTCTCACCTTTCATATCTACAGTAAATATATATATATAAATGTGTGTATACAGTGAAACGGCCAGAGAATATCTGCGTTTCTGTAACTGCTCCCAGCTGCGCTGCACTACAAATAATGATCCCACATAGGTTTTAGTTTTTAAAGTGGAAAGAGTCCTGAAACTCCAGATAATGAGCTTCTGAAGCTGAAAGAAATCAGACCCGCAAACGTCCAGCTTTGCTGTATGGAGTTTGTTTCCCGCAGTAAACTGCTGCTGGTGTAATACGTGTAGGGTTTTGTGTAATGACCGTATGCACGTGCTTTCAATCTCAATAATGATGTGTTAGTGTGCGTCCGAGCCCAGGCGTGTGTGCCTTTTCACTCTTAACTGTGCCATCCGTGCGTCTGTGCCTGTATTAGGTGGGGAAATTGGTTCATGCCATAAAAATGGGCTGGATCAAGCCACGCAGACCCGCCGAGACCACCCCGCAATACTACGACCTGTGGGCCAAAGAAGATCCCAACAGCATCCTGGGACGACACAAAATGCACGTCCCCGCACCCAAGATGAAGCTTCCCGGTCACGAGGAGTCGTATAACCCACCGCCGGAGTATCTGATGTCAGAGGAAGAGGTGCGCTCTTCTGTCATAACCTAAATGACTTCTGTGATGCACAAATGATTACATTTTAAGAATGTTTATGCGCCTCTTTTGCGTATAGTGACATGAGCTTTTAGGACATTCAGAGATGAGGGATGCACCATAAATTATCGGCAATATCGGTATTGCAGAAAAGTGAAAGAATCTTTAGTTAGTGTGAAGTAGGCTTGGTACATGATTTTCAGGGAGAAAAAAGACTTTCCAGTCTCAGAAAATGTTATATTACTATTTTGATAGTGTTTATCGGCCAATATATCGGTTATCGCCCTACAATGTTCAAGGGTTATCGGCCAAAATGTACATATCGGTGCATCCCTAATAGAGATACAGACTGTCAAACTGCACTGAGTTAAATCACAGAAAAGTCGGATGATAAAACTATAATGTAGTGTTTTAAAGTATGCTACAGTATTAAGTCCAGTCTATCAATTTACTCAGTTGTTGTTAATACTGCGGCATAGTGTTCATTAACGTGTTGTAGGGGTTAAGACACTACAGCATACTTCAATTTACCACAGTTTACTATAGTCGATTGTAGAGTATACTACGGTATTTACTGCAGTTTATCAGTTCACTGTGTTCAGTACTACAGAAGACTCCAGCATACTGCAATTTGCTGTAGTTTACTATAGTAAAGTATACTGTGTAGTGTATTGGTTCACTGTAGCCAGCACTACATAATACTTAAGCATGCATTAACAAAGTGTAGTGGACACCATTGCATGCCACAGTATGCTGCTATATACACCGTTTACTATAGTAAATAGTGAAGTATACTTCAGTTTTTTGGTTCACTGTATTCAGTACTGCAGAATACTGCTGTATACATCAACAAAGTGTGGTAAACACTGTGGTATACAACACCATACTACAATTTACCACAGTTTACTATAGTAAATACTAATAGTCGAGTATACTACAGCATTCACTGCAGGTTATGACTTTGCTGTAGTCAGTACTACAGAGTATTATATTATACATTAACAAAGTGTAGAAACGAGGATAGTGGAGTTCTCATTTTCAAATGAACAATTTGGTGACGACATTTCACACCTGTGATTCCAGGAGTTTTCCCTGGAAGTGATTTGCGTATGTTTTACATGCTATAGTTCATACTGCGGAGCACGTGCTTCCCCTCTCTATGTTCATCTTTTGATTTAAGCAAATTTTGACCCCAATTTTGACTGCACCTGTTCTTCACTTCAGAGCTGTCAGAACGTTTGTTTGCGTCTGAAGGTTTTTGTTGTGATTGTTTTGTTTAGAGGTTGGCATGGGAGCAGCTGGACCCGGAGGACAGGAAGTTGAGTTTTCTGCCGCAGAAGTTCGCCTGCCTGCGGGCCGTTCCCGCGTACTCGCGGTTCATTCACGAACGCTTCGAGCGATGTCTCGACCTGTATCTGTGTCCACGTCAGCGCAAGATGAGGGTGAGACGCATCGACGACATCCTCACTCTTTAATAAACACCTCGACCTGTCTGCCATTGTTTGGAACAACACTGAACACTTTCCCGTCTTTCATTAGTCTGTCACACAGATAGAACGTCACACATGAAGAAGTTTGATGTTTTGTAAAAGCTGTTTCACGTTATATTCTTTGATCTCGTAGGTGAATGTGAATCCAGAAGATCTGATCCCCAAACTGCCCAAACCCAAAGACCTGCATCCCTTCCCAACCACACAGTCTCTGGTACGTCGTGTGTCTGTCATCAGTTAATGTGTCTTGGCACTCTTGGATAATAGCGTCTGCTAAATGACTAAATGTGAATGTGAAATACTAGACTGGTGTTGGATAATGAGTGAGTGTGTCCTCGTCTGATCTCACAGATGCTCTGATGTCTGATTGTCTTCTCTGTACCAACTGTTCTGTGTGTTTGTGACATGATTTGTGTGTTTGTTGTGTAAGCCGTGGGTTGTATGCGTGTTCTGTACCTGTTCGGGTGTGTGAAATGTGTGATGTATGTGTTCTGTATCTGTTGACATGTGTTGTGTGTTTGTTATGTTTTATGTATCTGTTCATGTGTGTGAGGTGTGTTGTGCGTGTTCTTTATCTGTTGAAGTGTGTTCTCTTTATGTATGTTGTGCGTTATGTATCTGTGTGTGTGTGTGTGTGTGTCTTTGTGTTTATGTATGTGTGTTTGTGACTTGTATGTCATATGTGAGACATGTTTTGTGTGTCACATGCTTTGTGCGCGTGATGTGTAGGTTGATGTGTATGTGTTTTGTGTGTGTTGTGTCTGTGACGTGAGTGTGTTCTGTACCTGCTCACATGTGCATTGTGTGTGTGTTCTGCATCTGTTCACGTGTGTGTGTTTCTGAAACATGCGTGATGTGTGTATATCTGTTGACGTGTATTGTGTGTTCTGGATCTGTTGATGTGTATGGTGTGCGTGCATGTTTCAGATGTGTGTTATGCATGTGTGGTGTATACTCAGTATCTGTTCACATGTGTTTTGTGCGTGTCGTGTATCTGTTGACGTGTGTGTTTTGTCTCACAGGTGTATCTCGGTCACTCCAGTCTGATTCGGAGCATCAGTGTCTCTCCCAGTGGCCAGTGGCTCGTGTCCGGTCAGTTGTGTCTTCGTCATTTCACGCTTTCAAAGATCATCTCCGATGAATAAATCGGCACAGAAAGATGATTAGTTTTCTAAACCCTTCAGTGTGATTGGTGTGTATCAATAGAGCTTCTGGTTTTCATCGGAGGTGTAAGAGTTTCAGTGAGCTGAGGTCTGTCTTAGCTCTCTCTCTTAAGCGCTGGCTCAAAGAGTTCCTCTCTCGCCCGTCATGATGTCATGACTCCTGGCGGCCGCGTGCAGAGAGCGGTTCGAGGTTTCACAGGACCAGGATGAGCACAGACACGCATGTAACGTCCACATTGGCTGGCACTCCTCGACAGATCAATCCATCACGCCTGACGGTCCATCTCGGGACGGACTTTGATTTCATGCTTTCATGGGTTTTGGCAGCCTGCCCGTATTGTTAGTCACTCCAGCTTTTCGTTATTTCGGATGAACATTGTAACTTCTTCAATCTCACGAGAAGAAAATCCGATCCCCGCCTAAGTCGCCGAAGCGCTTCCAAGACACGTTACTGCCGGAGCGGTGCGTGTAGGTATAAAAAGATTTGGAGGAAAACCTCACGGGTACGATCTGGGTCTGTTGATCATTATCTGAAGTTTAGGACCGGGGTTTCTTTAGATGCACGCTATAATAGCCAACGTTCCCTCGGTAGGGCCGGCCATCTGATTGCTATTAACTGGAGGGGATGTAAATGACCCGAACCCAAAGAGTCGTTTTAATAACACACGCAGTCAATTTCACTCAACGTTACCGACGGGAGCCGAGCGGCCAAATCCACACAAACCAAATGATATTGGTACAGTATGAAAATGCGGTCGGATTTGCCCGTCTCATTTGAATGAGCTGCTTCAGGTAACAATACCACTGCGGTTTCCCAGAATGCTTTGCTCTCAGGGCGGATGAGCTGGGTGGTTCGGGGGATGGATGCCACGGGGGTAAATTAGAGTTGGATGATGAAAAATACAGTTAGAATTATGCAAAAAGCCACGGGGAGGGCGGTTTATGGGCAATATCTGTTAAGCCAATATGCAAAACCACTACAGACAGGCCAGCTCTTTCGTGTAGCTATAAAATATATTAAACCAGTAATAAAATGCTCTTTCCCACAGTTAAAACGGCAGTTGACAAGCTCCCCGCTTCATGTGCGTGTGCGTTTAATAGAGTGAATTTCTTCCATATCAGTGGGTTGGGCTTCGACGAAGCAGCGCTGGCTCTTTTGTTCCAGGTCTTTGTTTCGGGGTTTTCCTATTTCCAGATTTTGACGTCGCAGTTGGAAAGGTTGTGCGGCCCTGCATTCATTTGTAATAAAACAAGAAACTTTGCGGAAACTTTAGCAATTTGCTCAACGGTTTTTGTCTTTTTCTTGTTAGTGGTGTTTGCGAAGGCCATCGTGACTCGCTGCTTTGATTCTCATCGAAAAGAACCGCAGGGTACTTTAGTTAACTGAAGTATATTACAATATTCTACTTATTAAACTATTTTGTAGTATTAACTTCAGTAAATTGATAAACTGTACTAAACGCAGTAGTGTACTTTAATGTTTACCATAGTAAAATGTAGTAAACTGTAGTTTACTTCACACTAGTATTTACTATAGTAGATCACCTGTACTGTAGTATACTTAACTTCATTTAATATATAATATACTACACTTTTATTATTTACCAGTGTTTAATACACTTTGTTAACGTATGCTATCGTGGTAGTTTGTAGTATTAACAGCAGCGCAGCGAGTAAGCTCTAGTAAATACTGTAGTATATTTTGATATTTACCGTAGTAATCTGTTTTAAATTGTAGTACCTTACAGAATATTATAGTGACTACTTCACCTATTCAATGCATACTACAGTATTTTGTAGTATGCATTTAACTATTCTGAATGGATAAGCTGATGTAAATACTACAGTATATTTTAATATTTACTATGGTACACTGTATTATATATTACACCTTGTTGATGCATACAACAGTATTCTGTAGTATTAACCTTTATGAATTGATAAACTGTTGTAAATAGTGTAGTAGCCTTAAATATTTACCATGGTAAGGCTCAAAAACACTAAAGTATCTAGGAATCTTACAAAAGTAAATATTGAGGTAAGTAATGATGTTTTAAGGAGAAATTTGTTCAAACCTAATAGAAAAGCAGTGGCAAGGCTCGCACACTTTTATTAACAAAATGAAGAAATCTTCTAAACACGTTTTAAAGCAGAAGCGAGGCGACTCTCTCAAGAATTCGTTCTAAAAGTCCTTTGCAAAATGTAAACGCTGCAATTACAGTATGTGAAGCCTACAGTTAGAGTTTCTGCAGTATCGTCAGATTCCTCTGTATGGCATGAGAAGATGTGGTGAATGTCTGAGGCTGTGTGTACATTGACATTTACACAGAGAGAGAGAGAGAGACTACATTTTTTTACAGTGCATTCACTGGAACTTCACCCAAAATAATAATTCTTTCATCATTTACACACGTCGTGTCAAACCTGCATGACTTTCATTCCTCTGCAGCACACGAGAGAAGATATTTTGAAGAATGTTGCTAGAATCATTCTTAATTTTCAGCATATTTTCAATATTCTGTGATTTTTATCTTTTGAACATTTATCTTAATCATACGTAATATTCGATATATCACCCAGTCTGAGAGGCATTTGTAAAGTTCAAAATAAAATAAACCTTGGGTGCCGTCCAAAACACAACTGCACATAAACCGAGCGACTGATAGATCTCCGACGCTACACAACACACATGACCCCCGACCGGCCCGCGCCTCCGAACACACACGGTGTAAAGCACAGAGAGAGATTGTTTAATGTTGTTTCACCACAAGATCTGTGGAGATAATAGTGATATTTAGGCGTTTGCAGACGCTCCACCGACAGCTCCATTAAGTGCTAATCTGATTGGCTGACTTCAGCGAGTAAGAGCTGGCAGGTTTAATATCCACTTGAGAAAACACTGTTGTGTACTTTAGTTTTTACTATAGTAAACTGTGGTGTGTTATAGTAAATAGGCAGCTTTGTTAAAGTGTACGCTAGTATTCTGTAGTATTATCTGGCAAACGCTGTAGTATACTTCCATGATTACGCTAATATTCCTACAGTTTGCTATAGTAAATATTCTGCTTTAAAGTATGTTTGTGGGATGTTCAAACTTTTGTCTCAAAGTGCCGTCACTCTTATAAAATGGGATTTTAACATCACTGCTGCTGTTTTCCTTCCATAATGGCAGATGTTACAGTCTTATTGTATTTATGTTCTCCGTCGATGTTAAACGGCTGCAGGAAAGTCTTGGTATCCCCTGAACCTCATGAACACGAGTGTGTGTGTGTGTGTGTTGGCCGAGGCGGGCGGGTTTGTGCAGGACACCACAGACTTCAGCCCGTCCCTCACTGCTATATCTGTCACCAGAGCGCTTCATACTAACATGTCATTATGGGTACAAGAATTATTACACTCCACCCTCCGGCCTGACCCCATTTTCAATGTGTTTGTGTAGTAGACAGGTAAAGAAGTCTATACATAGTGTGTGTCTCTCTCTCCCCCTACAGTAATGTAGTGTCTCTCTCTCTCTCTTTCTTCTCTCTCTCTCTCTCTCTACTCTCTCTCTCTCTCTCTCTCTCTCTCTCTCTACAGTAATGTAGTGTCTCTCCTCTCTCTTTCTATCTCTCTCTCTCTCTCTACAGTAATGTAGTGTCTCTCTCTCTCTCTCTCCCCTACAGTAATGTAGTGTCTCTCTCTCTTTCTATCTCTCTCTCTCTACAGTAATGTAGTGTCACTCTCTCTTTTTCTCTCTCTTTTTCTCACTCTCTCTACAGAAATGTAATGAAGTGTCTCTCAATTTAAAATAAAATAGGATAGAATTAAATTAAATTAAATAAACAAGTGTGATGTATGTAGTGCAATTAAAACTCTCTCTCTCTCTGATTCTCTGTGTTCTTTAAAGAGAGAAAGTGATCTGCAGCTGACTCTGTGCGTGTTGTGCTTAAGACAGCATTTGATGTTTGTGGTTTGACCTTTGACCTCAGGCTCCGATGACTGCACTGTGCGTTTCTGGGAGGTCAGTACAGCGCGCTGCCTGAAGACCTTGGAGGTGGGTGGAGCAGTGAAGGGCGTGGCCTGGAACCCCAATCCTTCCGTCAGCCTGGTGGCTGTAAGCTTGTAAGAGCCCCGCCCCCTTTTCTCTATATGCAATAATACACCGATCGGTCTGTGCAGCATCTATTTTCCAGTTTTTGTGTCGAGTGGTTTCTATATGAATATATATGTAGATGGATAGATGTGTTAAATGTTTCTGATGTGTGTGTGTAGTGATAACACCGTGCTCCTCTTGAACCCTGGTCTGTGTGACCGGCTGGTGTCTAATTCTACGGATCAGCTCATCTCCTCTTATGAGGATCCAGAAGAATCGAAAGATCAGCTGGTTCAGTGGACTGTCTCAGAGGGTGAAGATCACGAGCAGGGTCACCGGCTCACCCTCAAACACCCCAAGGTGATTCAAACACCTACAACATTACATCTTATATTTCAATTACTTTCCCCCAATAAATGTAATTGGAATTCAGTTCTTAATTTTTTATTCGTTCATATATTTCATTCATTTATAAAGATTTTATTAATATATAGATTTTTATTGTTTATATTGATTAATTCATTCATTCATATATTATACAATAATTTTTTCAGTTAAATATTTGTTCATTCATCCATTCATTTATTATTATTTGTATTTTAGTAGTGTATTTTAATTAATTCATATATTTATTTATATTTTCATATATTTATTCATTTGTATACTCGTTGATTCATATATTTATTTCCTCGTTCATATTGTGTATACAAATTTAATAATTGATTTGTTCATATTTTCATATCTTTTATAATTTTTTTATGTATTCATGTTTCATTAACTTATAAAGATTTTATTAATACATTAATTTTTATTGGTATTATTGGTTAAATAATTAATTCATTGATGTATTTGTTTATTTATATATTTTCATTTATTCAGTTAAATATTTGTTCACTCATGAATTTATTATTATTTATATTTTAGTAGTGTATTTTAATTAACTAATTCATATATTTATTTATATTTTCATATATTTATTTGTATACTCGTTGATTCATATATTTATTTCCTCGTTCATATTGTGTATACAAATTTAATAATTGATTTGTTCATATTTTCATATCTTTTATAATTTTTTTTATGTATTCATGTTTCATTAACTTATAAAGATTTTATTAATACATTTATTTTTATTGGTATTATTGATTAAATAATTAATTCATTGATGTATTTGTTTATTTATATATTTTCATTTATTCAGTTAAATATTTGTTCACTCATGAATTTATTATTATTTATATTTTAGTAGTGTATTTTAATTAACTAATTCATATATTTATTTATTTTCTATATATTTGTTCATATATTTATTCATTTGTATACTCGTTGATTCATATATTTATTTCCTCGTTCATATTGTTTATCCTAATTTAATAATAGATTTGTTCATATTTTCATATCTTTTATCATTTTTTTATGTCATAGACTCATTCATCCATTCGTTTGTTTATTTACAGTATATATAGTAGTTAGTTCATCCATATAATATATAAAATATACTAATATGACATGCGTAGATTAACTCATTTAAATATTCATTCCTTCATATATTTAACCGTTCATATCTTTATTATTTCATTTCATTAATAATCTGTGTAGTCATACATTTATTTGTCATTTTGACAGTCAGACCTTTTTGTCTAGAATAACCTGCCAGACTTCGTAACACTTGTATACTTCATAGATAATTATTAATGTAGCGTCACAAAACTAGGACATCTCGGTTTCTCTTACATGAACTTTTCTTTCTATCGTTTTGGATCGCTCGTGTGGCCGGTCTTCCTTCACGTGAGCATCAGCCAGGAGGCTTTTAACTATTGGCAGCATCCGCGCTCTTGTGGTCGTCTTTTTCCTGAAATGGAAAGAAACATAAGACGCCTCTCGTGTCCAATTAAAACTCCTGGAAAAGGAGAAGCCGTGACACGGCTGGCAGACTGGCAGAGGACGAGCCGGCTGTAAATTCGCTCTCGCCGTGTCTTTGAGGATATAATTGGATTAATCGTCTGTGTATTTACCGCAGAATGACTTTGACCTCTGACCTCTCTCTCTCTGTAAAGGCCGTGCGGCAGGTGACGTGGCACGGGAAAGGAGACTACCTTGCGTGCGTCATGCCCGACAACACCAGTAATCTGCAGGTGGTCATCCACCAGGTGAGCAAACGGCGGACGCAGAACCCCTTCCGCAAGAGCAAGGGTCTGGTCCAGTGCGTGTCCTTCCATCCCATCAGGCCGTATTTCTTCGTGGCCACACAGCGCTACGTACGCGTGTACAACCTCATCAAACAAGAGCTCACCAAGAAACTGATGACCAACTGCAAGTGGATCTCCAGCATGGCCATCCATCCCGGAGGTGTGTCGTTTGATCTTTACTTTATTCGCTGTAACGTTCTCGCACACCTGCGCGTTCTGTTGTAAAAAGAAGCGATTCCATGTGACTCGGTTTCAGTGACGTGACATCACCGACTGTTTTCTGGAAGTGATATTTAATTTGTTTTCATAACGCCGCCGTTATTTTCCGCAGGCGACAACGTGATATGCGGGAGCTACGACTGTCGTCTGGCTTGGTTCGATCTGGATCTGTCCACAAAACCTTACAAAGTTCTCCGGTGAGTCAGCACAGGCTTTGGTCATTTGGACGGTCTGGAGCAGAGCCGGAGGGTGAAGCCGTTGCTTGTGTTGGCGTTGTGTAGTCAACGAATGTCATCACTGGGAATTAAAGCGCTTCTGCACAACGTCGCTCTGCTTACTGAATCTGTGTTGTATCTCTGTCCAACCAGACACCACAAGAAGGCTCTGAGGGGCGTGGCCTATCATAGACACTACCCACTGTTTGCCTCCGCCTCTGATGATGGCAGTGTTATCGTCTGTCACGGGATGGTCTACAAGTGAGTTACGATTTCTGTCATATCTTTATCTGTGTTCATAAAGAGTACACTGGCACTGCAGTATGCGCTTTTTCTCTAAGAATCATTCATTTACAGTGGAATAATGAACTAATAATACACATTTTTATCACGGGTAAAGTTGACTAGACTTTTCAAATGACTGTATGACGCACAATGAGGTGGAGTCTTGTTTGTAAAAGACTTCCAGTGAAGTACACTGCAGTATGTGTACTACTGAGACTTGCTTTCTCCAGCCAAGTGTTGATGCATATACAGCAAAACATATTTCCAGAATTCTGCGTTATATGGTTTTTGAGTCTACCAGACTGTTGGACATAATCTGTAAAATGTGTCGTGTAATGAGGATAATCTAAACGCGTCTGTCTCTCGTTCACAGTGACCTGCTGCAGAATCCTCTGATCGTTCCAGTTAAAGTCCTGAAGGGACACAGCGTCACTCAGGACCTGGGTGTTCTGGACGTGACCTTTCACCCCACTCAGCCCTGGGTTTTCTCCTCGGGAGCGGACGGAACGGTCCGTCTCTTCACCTAGAAACGCCGAAAACATCCCATCTGCGGCCTCAGTAAACCAGAAATTACACACCAGTTTAGACTGAACGAAGGTTTTTTTAGACAAATCCATCTCACTGCTCTCCGGGGACATCAGAACGTTGCTGGCAGAAATCAAGCGTCTGATGTGTTATTGAACATGTCGTTGTAATATGCGTTGGAACCGTGTTTTAGCTTTTTTATGTTGCGAGAAAATATATCCAGCTGCTTGTAGATTCCCACAGGACTTTAGTCTAACATAACCCACACTGTAAGAAAGACCGGCTCGGTTTCAAAAGGCGAAACCGTGAGCGCTCGGGAAGGCCGTTTCCGTATCCAGCGCCGCCGGTGCCCCACAGCAAATCAAGTCCGACCGCTAATCCTTGGACAAGGAAGCAGAATTTGAAATGAAGCAAAAACGGCTGACGACGGATCGGGCCAAAGGAAACAAGGCGTGAAACGAAGCTGTCGTGAGTTCTCGCAGGCGTCTGTCATCCTCATGTGTTTTCAGCGACCTTACGATGCTTTTCAACAACCAGACGCGATGAGCTTTTTTTACTCTGTTGACTTGTGAAACCTTGACTTGTATTTCAGAGACCTGTTGGGTTTTAATTAAACATGGTGTTTCTTGAAGAGTGTTTGGCCTTTGTTTTTTTTTCGCAGGTCAGCGAGGGGATTTTCTGCTGAATTATATGCAGCGAGCGTCTGGGAATAGGTTTCGTTTCCTCCGTCGAGAGGCCCAGACGTCGCTGATCAGACGCCTCTCTGTGTTATAGATCAGATTTCGCGGAGGCCGTCCACCTGCGCAGGTCCTTCTCTCAACCACCTTAAGAAAATAGAGATTAAAGCTCGTTGTTTAATTGTCAATATTATATAATTAATTATTAAAAAACGAACGAGTGCTTGGTATGACCAAAATCGTATATCACGCAAACTTCATTTTGATTGGTCGGGACATTTAGATTTTTTCTTATCACCTTGCTAACACACCGCTCATCCACCTACTGCGAGTCATCATGCCCGGTACTACTTGTGTGTTATTTATCACTCCACCGTCTCTGTTTCATTTTCTTATGAAAATGCAATAACATCTGAACGGTTCACGTCGACTCGCATGAAAAAATATAGTTTAGTTCTATATACTATAGTAAATAGTATACTACAGTATTCTTTAGTATTAACTATAAATTAATAAATTGTAGTTAATACTGGAGTAGTCCATAGTATTTACTCAAGTAAAGTTAAAAAAGTAATATCCATTTTTTTGACATTTCCTTACAGATAACTATAGTAAAACTAAACTAAACTAAATATTCCTGTTGGCGGTTCTTTTATTTTGCGATAAAAACCAGTTGGATTGTGAATTTTCCTTTTTAGGTCGTAATATTGAAATAAATAAAATATTTTGATGATCAAGATTATTGCTAACGTTAAGCAAATCGCCTGGTGTAGCTTCTCATGTTATCGTTGCTTAGTAATTTAGCTTAACTCCGTTTTGTGCTACACGCTATAAAAACAAATTAATCTTCGTCGAGACCTATTTCAGGAACGTCAGTTTTTTTACGTTACTTCATGTTTCTAATCGTTCTCATGTTTCATCCATCGCACGGTATATATGCGGTCATATAAATATATATATATATATACCGCCCAGCTCTCTTTAGACGCGCTGCCGGCTCGCTTTTCCAAACTGATCGAACAAGTCAATGTTGAGATTATCCATGAGTCAGTTTAGTTTGTTAGCTAGTAGGATAGTAATGTTGTGTTTATCCTTCATGTCTGGCACATTTGGGTTTTTGGGGGTAGAGTCAGATATCTAAAAATAACTTGTAATCATTGTCTGCGCTCCGGTGGTTTTCCCTCATCTCTAGGAAAACATTTGTGCGGTAGCAGTAATTCAGCGGATCATGTCTCATGGAAATAGATGAAGGCCAGATAGGCAATAAAATATATATATAGATGCCTTAGTGGACAAGAGATGATTCAATATGTTAATGTTGCTAAACAGCAAAAGTATATTTTTGGCGTCGTGAAACCAAGAATGTCTACAATGTGTAGAGAAGGTTATCTGCTAGAATTGAGATGAAGAGAAGCGTATCTGGACAGATCTGAGCTTCAGAACGCCGTTCAACACACCTCAGAATCCTCGGCTTCATGCTTGCTGTCAGTCAGATATTTTATGGCCTCTTTGGTTTGCTTACATTGAGAAAATCCCTTTAGCGTGGACTAAACATTTAGCTTCCTTCTCATTTGTGAAGATATAAGACAGCTGCAGTCAATTGCACGCTTTCTCTGAATACACTGTTGAAATTGTTGGGTTGGGTAAAATATGGACAAACCCAACCGTTGGTTTCAATGAATCTAGAAAGAGTGCATTTTGCCCAGGCGAGTTGAAACAACCCAGCATTTGTTTGTGTGTTCATTGATAACTGGTTTAGTGGAGCGAGCCTTTTCTTTTGAAAACACATCCACTCCTTCCCTTTGAAAAATCTCTCCACAAAGTGGATGCATTTGAAAAGACCGTTTTCACGTTGTTATGTGCATTGGCAAGACAGAAGGACCATCTGACATCCCAGACCAAAACATCAAGTGGCCGTCTTAATAGAGTGCAAGTCCTTTGATAAAACAGTCGCGGCTCATAAAACAAACGTCTCTCCATTATTTGATGTTTCTAGTCTTAAATAAATGTTTTGTGGGCCCGGTCCTCCGAGCACCGACAGTAGTTCAGCTAACCGTTCAATTGACTGCCGCTGTTTGTCCCCCACTTTCTTATCCTCCCGAAGGAGCAGGAACCATAAAATGATGTTTCATCAACGCAAAGAGGTTTTCTGTAAATTTGCGATGCAAGCAGACCGAAGAGGCCGTAAAGCGTCTGACGGATTGCGAGCGCAACGCCGGAGAATTCCGGGGGCGTAGAGAATGACGTCACGGTGCCCCGTTAATGGGCGTGCAGACGGGCGGCCAGACACGCGCGACACGCTCTCGTTCCGACCCAAAAACGGCACAAGACGCATTCCAAGGAAAAACCTCCAGTCCGCGAGATGACATCATAAGCGGTCTGTAAGGCTGGATGACCTCATAATGACTTCCTCCGCGGCCCTTCTTGTTGGGCAGAGCCGACCTGTCAAACTCCGTCTTGACGAGACATCAGAGAGCGTCTACCCCGCCGCAAAAGCGATCTTTTATGAGGTCTGCGAGACAGCGGACGGTGAATAGGGTTTTGTTCTGTCGGGGTTGCGCGTGGAGAAATTTCATGAAGTGTTTGGTATTTTTTGCGCCGTAATTGGAGTATGACTTCAGACGGTGGCATTGAAACTGTCTGGTGAAAAAGCTCTGGATGTCTATCGTGGCGCGTCTCGCCCACAACCCTGGACTCTGTGTGTGTGTGTGCGCGTGTACCTGTGGTTTTCCTGTCAGTGAAACCCAATAACAGTCCCATTGCATCATTTCAAATAGTTTCAGGAGAAAATGGATGCAGTCTTGGCAGTCGCCGTGTGTTTCCATTTGCTTTCTCTAAATCGTTTCCCTCTTTTGCTCACCCTTCCCCTCAGGGAAAACGCTCAAAACAAACAGCAAATAGTTGGTGTTGAGAGACCGGGCGCTTGGAAGGCCGCATTCCAGCGTAAGTGGAAAAAATAAGAGTCCATGTCGGGGACCTGAAGCTCCCAGAGGCTTCCATTCACTGAATTCAGTCGGGATAGCTGTGGAGGGCTGGAGGATCTCCAGGTGGTGAATAGAGAATATTGTCAGCGGATTTTTCATCGTAATGCCCTCACGTCAAGACCGTTTCCACCCAAAACACGACAGAACACCTGAACAGCAGCTGTGCCAGTTTTACACAGGTTTTTAACTTCAGAGTAAACCACTGATGAGAGCTGACCACTTCCTAAAGTCTTTCAAATCAAGACACGATGACCATTTCACATGATTCTCTTAATATTGTTCATGTTTTGGACAGATTTGACTGGCTAACAGGGCCACAAACACTACAGCAGACATCACGAGTTATTTACAGTTTTAAGCTTGTTTACGTTTTCAGTACGTTTATTCTGTTGATATAACAACGTTTTTGATTGGTTGGGCTGGAAAGTTGAAACCTGAAGAAATGTAAGGAAAGTTCTATGATGTGAGCCTCATTTCACAGTAATCCTCAACTATTTTACGTGGTGGATAACTTTTACAAATTCATACTCTGTGAATCAGACAAAAACTGTGTTTATTCGAAAAACAAAACTAACATACTTTCCAATTTGTTCAACCGAACCACCTCGTAAAACAGCTGCGAGTCCTTGAGAACATTTATTGAAACTGTTACTGAATGACTTTCAGATCTAGATCTTAATGTAACGTATGTAATGTAACGTCTTAACTGTTGAAAACACAAACTTTTGAAGACAGGTCTCAAAGTGCAACTTTGAAAACGCCTTTTTCATTTCCATGTATTTATCCGTTCTCCTGGATCCGTATAAATGCATTTTTGAAAAATTTCACGTATAATTGACATCGTTATCAAAACTGTCTGCAAAGGAAAAACGTTTCTGTTTTTCATCGTGTAAACGTGGCCTTAAACGTTTTATTAATAATATGTCATTGCTTAAAAGTAAAAAAATTGCTGTTTCGTTTAAAACATTACGCAAAAAATACGCTTTCATAACGTGGTGGGGAGGTTGTCATAACGTTTTTAGAACGTATTTTAATTTACTGGGTTACAGGGGAACTGCTGCGTAGATGAAGATATACTCGAGACTGGCAGATTAACGCCGTGTCTACACCAGACGCGATGCGACACGACAACAGAAACTCATCAGAACCCATTCAAATTTTACATTTTGTCAACACTGGATGACAAACCCATTAAAACAAGCCGTGTGTCGTAATTCATCGAAGGGATGTTTTTGATAAGATCTCCATATCATGTCGGTCTTGAAACGATTCATCTGCATGTTACTGACGTAAAATAGTTTGCTAGCAGCACTTTTGATCGACTGACTTTCCTCAAAGTTTACATAGATCTAAAATTGCAATGAAACAAACCTGAAATTAAACACAATTCCTCTTGTCTTTTATCATTAGTGCACTTTAGTCGTGTGGAGATCTTACTTTCACCCACAAGAATCTGTCAGTAAAACTACACTTCTGACTGTGATGGGTTCGTTTTGTCAGGGGTTGATGCCATAGGCGAGGAGAGATGAAGCTTTTACGCGACCGTCCAAGAAACCCAAGCTTGAGCGTTCACCATAAAAAGTCAAAGATGGATGGACGGTTCTTTGCGTTTCAGTCGTCGAGTCTTTCCAAACAGTAGCAGCCAAACACATTATTGACGCAGTGAGGGCACATTAATATTTTCCAAGCATCCTCATTTTTGGTTCACTCTCCGTCTTTCTTTAGTTTTACCGGATTCTTCGGTCTCATCTTGACCACAGTTACATGAGCTCTTCTGATTGGAATCTGTAGGATTTTGAGTGGTTTTTAAAAGGCTCTGGTGCTGATGCAGGAATCTAAATCTAAATAAAACCGGCGTAAATCTCCTGAACCGCACCGCATTGTTTCAACACACTTTTATGTTGTGGGTCTTTATCCATATATGGACCGATCCAGTCTGGAGACGTCATCTAAACACCTCGGTTATATAATCAACAACACTTTACAAGACAATTTCATTCAATGTAGAGTAAATAAATATCTGGTTTTATTCGCGAACGTGTCAGAAGATCAGGAGGGCTAAGAAAGAGGGTGTTTTGATTCGATGATTTCAGAATGGACTCAAAGGTCCAGCATCACAGAGGCAGAAATCCAGAAGCGCTTCTGATCCAGACGGATGTCTGGTGGATGCTCAGACGTCTGTGTGTCGTGTCTGTGCTGACAATGGAGCCCTTCTTCTGCTTTGAAGACTTTGGCAGATGGTGCACAAAAAGGAAACGCATTCCTGTGCCGTTTTATATTTGGTTACAAAAAGCAAATGTACGTGTACACATGAGATTCTACTGGTTTGGATAATAGGAACCAATATTTTGTTTTGTTTTAAACATTACTGCACATTTAAATTAGCAGTGCCTTTTCCAAGAAAGTTGATGCTTTTTTCAACAACACCAGAAAGAAAGTCACCAAACATGAACAATCGAACGACTATCACCCACTAAATAAACATAATGCAATGCATGATGGGAACTTTTTAAAACCCTTGTTTAATGGAAAATTGTCTTTGGACAAACACTTAGAGATAGACACTTTAATCAGTTATTCCAAACCCGTTATGGTTTTGATTTTAGTTTTAGTAATATTTTAAATTAGCTTTTATTTTTAGATTTTCTGTTTTTATGGTAATTTTAATTAAGGTTTTAGCAATGTTGGTGTATGCTTTTGTCATTTTATAGTTTTATTTGTTTATTTTGTACGTTGCTATATAAGATAAATATATATTTATTTTAGCTTTATATCAGTTTTTGTTATTATAATATTATTTAATTTAGTTTAAGTTTTCCCAATAATTTTCAGATCAATATTTGATTTGATTTCAATGAACAGAAACATTTTCAAAATTTACATTTTTAGTAAGTTCTGCAGAACACAAAAGAAGATATTTTGAAGAATGTTGGTAATCAAACTTCACTTCCATTGTATGAACACAAAACCACGGAGACATTTCTCAAAATATCATCCTTTGTGTTCGACAAAAGAAAGAGTGACATACAGTTTACAGACGAGGGAGAATTCAGTTTTTTTATTTTTGGATGAACTATCCCTTTAAGAGTTTATAAACGGTCAACAAAATAAAACGTAGTTTAGTCTAATCTTTAAAGTATACACAAAACAATAAACTGACTTCTACTCAACAAATCTTTGTTGACGTGACTTTATTACCTTTGTTCGGGGCACATTTAGCTTCTTGGATTTTTTACAGTGCAGTAACCACAGCTTCAATTCTTAAAGACTATTACAGAGTATCTGTCTAGCAGACAAAAAGCAGAGCGGTCAGATTTGATATTCCTCGACCCCAATTTGCAGCACCTGTGAAAAGCCAAACGTTGCGTTTACAGACTTTTAATTGGAGGGAAAACAGTCCTGTGAACTCCTGGCAGTCGCCTTCGTTCAGATCTGTTACAAATTACCGCTAAATACAGGAACCTTCTTTCATTTTCCCCACACATGTGCTCGCAACCCCGCGATGACATCATGGTGCTCGGGCCGTGCAGACGGTGGTGGATGTGAAACCGCACAGAAATTGAGTTGCCTGGGCTCATTTAGAGAAAAGTAAAAGGCTGCTCTCTGGTTACTTTAAGCAGCACATTTGATATGAAAGCCGAGGCTTTGAAGGAGAGGCGGGGCAGACTACAGTCTCCTTAAACCAGGCGGGGACACACACGACCCCTTCAACACGCTCATTGTGTGTGTGTGTGTGCGTGAGAGAGAGAGAGCGGCCATCACCTCCTCTGGCTCTCGTCGCGCATTTCCGGTGTGTCAGGACGGAGTGTCAGATTCACCCAAAATTGAAAACCTGTCGTCATTTATTCACCCTCATGTCATTTCAAACCTGTATGACAGAACACAAAAGAAGATATTTTGAAGAATGTTGATAATCAAACGACACTGAACCCCGTTGACTTCTATTGAATGAACACAAAGCCACGGAGACATTTCTCAAAATATCTTCTTTTGGACTATACTTAAGTCAGGTTCATGTTTTGAACCACATGATGGTGAATAAATCATGACATTTTCTATCCCTTAAAGAAACAACAGTTCACTCCATCTTTAGCGGGTTTGGTTCTTAAAGCGTTTTTTTTCACAATTATATGAATATAATGCATTTCATATTATCATGTATGATACATTTCATACTTGCCCTGTTTTCTATTGTTTCTATTATTGGGTTTTTTTTATTTTCGATGCTGTTTTTTCCGTATATATTTACTGTAAAGCTCCTTTGAAATGATGCAAAACTCTGAAGAAAAGAATTATACACAAACATAAATATTCCTTTGTGTACATGTAAATTGGAATTGGATCATTTTTTCAGTATGGATGTCAGAATATCGCAAAAGATTTCGAAGCTTTGACCTGATCTCTTAGATGACTCACATCATCAACTTTTGAAATTGAAAATCATAAATATTACGACCTCTTTACATTTAATTGACCGATTATATTCGTGCTACGTGCTTCAGGACTGTATGTATCCATTCATGTGCGCCAAATTCTACTACAGTAACTGTGCCGCCTGCTGTGTATGCAGCGGTGTTTGGGTACGCCGGGGTAATTTGGGATGTAACTTGAGGTTTGTGAAATTCTCCACACAGGGTTAGTGAATTATAACGGAGAGGTTAATCCACGGCAAGTGAACATCATTAGACCCGTTCATACCGATCTAACACGTATCCCATGATTCCCCAGCGCCCGTCTCTGTTGAGCAGGCTTGGTGGGAGTTTCCGTGTACCTCTGTTTTTGAGCTTGTACCTTTAACGCTCAGCTCTCGATGTGTGGGTTTGTTAAGGATGTTGAAGTCAAAGCCAGCGGATGATAAAAATGCCTCCGTGCCCACGTCCTGGCTCACACGGCCTGTTCTTCTGTAAATTGACATCGGCATCTCTTTGAAAACCGGCTGTGGGGAGAGTCGGGCAGCAGACGGATGACCGGCGCTCGTCCAGCTCCCGTTACCCTGTTCTCTCCTTCAAATCAAACATGTCTGACATAAGATCTCTTTAATATCGCAGTTATTTATTCTAGACTTTAACATCCAAGCATTAAGGCTGAAGTCTCGTCTGCATCTCAGATATTTCTTCGGAGAAAAAGTTTGAGAAGAGACGTCAACAATGTGTCAAACTGAGCTCAGATTTGTCAAGTCTGCCATGAAAAGTCAATATTAGTGAAGATCTCGATATTTACTCAAATCCAGATTATTTTACATCCACAATCTACATCCATATTTTTCACCTCCATACTTCATGTGCTTCAAGTATTACACATTTGATCCTCTTTTTATTTCTCCAAAGCAATTTGGAGAGAAACATCTGAGACCAAGTTGATACTTAAATGAAACACAACTGAGGACTCGTGTGAGCTATAAAACCGGAGCCATATCTAGAGACCAGAATACCCAAACATCACTCACATGTTCTTCAGGAAAAAGTCACAACATTTTGAATTGTTCTGTTGTGTTGTCACAGACTGAACATATTCCCGTAATTACGTTCTTCTTGTTTTCGTTTCTCAGTGATGATGGACTCTCTCTCATCTCCGTGTTCTCCTGCGATCTCAGCTGATGTGACACCCGCTGATTTATTCCCTCGAAAACCTTCCTGCTCCCGCCCGGGTCTAATCCCGGCCCCAGCTGTGGGGTCCCTCATGGGTCATAAATCGGAGCCCCTAAATCCTCACCTGGACAGTGTTCAGAAAGCACATTCCCTTCAGGAAACCGGGGGTGGATGTTGCTAAGAAGGTGCGGGGGTCTTGCATTTCTCTAATGCACTACATCATTCATTTTCAGACGGAAGCATTAAAAAGCGTTTCTCGGCTTTTATTTGATTTTGATTTTTACCATTGCGTTGCATTGTGGGTAAGGAAGGTTATAGTGATGGTTCAGTCAAAAAAAATTCTCTCATCATTTATTCATCCTTAGGTGGTTGTGAATCTGTATGTGCGTCTTGCTTCAGTGGAACATAAAGAAGATATTTTGAGAAATGTCTCGGTGGGTTCATACGATGGAAGTCAACGGGGTTCAGTGTTGTTTTATTATCACCGTTCTTCAAGAAATCTTGTCTCGTGTTCTGCAGAAGAATGAAAGTCACACACCTTTGTAATGACATGAAGGTGAACGAATGATGAGAGTTTTCATTTTTTTGGTGAACTTTAAGCGCTATATATTCCCGTGACTTTCAAGGTTGTGATTTTTTATGTCCCGTGTGAAAGGATTGAGAAGGGAGGAAGCACATTTGTTTTTTTTTTATTGTCCTGGGCCAAGACACTGTAAATGTCACATCTGTAAAGTAACCCATCTCTCTACTCGATGACCAAATATGATCTTGGTCTTGTGTATGGCACGGTCTTAAATAGTTTGCGTCAATCACAGATTACAGCCTGCAGGACCCGGATCATTGAGAATGACGTGTGCGTTTGCCGGACCGCAGCTCTCTCGCCGGTAAGAAAATAAGTTAATGGGAGCCTCGAGCAGATCGGTTCCCATCTAAACAGGGGATGGACGGAGCTGCTTGTCTGTTGTACATTAGCCGGATTTAATTTCGAATGGCCTGAAATTACAGGGTTGACAGGAAAAGAGCCCCGTCATAATAAAAGTGTGTAAAGGGGTGGAGCTTCCAGATGTCATTGCCACATACACTGAATGTTATTGTGGGATGTTATTATGGGAATGAATCGTAAAATACTTCATAGGAATCAAAAAAGTGTAATAAATGGAATTGATAACCATAGATATATGCGTAGATGCCACTTTTTACCACTCCACACAGTTTTTCATGATGTCACAACATTGCGCAACTTCTGGTTTAAATTAAAATTCCTGAAGAAATGGGAAAACCTTGTCATGTCTTTGTTTGTGTGTTTATTTTTTATATTGTTTTTAACGCCGGGTAAGCTGAAGTCTTAAACAGTATCTGCAATAACCAATGCAATGTTTTTGCATTTAAAATGTGGTTTAAAATTAAATATTAATATAATAATTAGAGACCTTGACTAGTTTACTTTTTAGTTTAGTTTAGTTTAGTAAACTGCTGCATTTTAACCTGCAACTATGCTGGATAGAGACTAAAAATTGATTCTTCAAATGAAAATGAAAGCTGTCAGACTTGTCCTTTATGTCGGTTCATGGATTTTATGTAAAAAATACCAGAAATGTCCAGAATTCATTTCTGTGCCAAACTTAACAGAACAAGAATAAGCCAAAGTCACATGTAACCGCATCATCAGATTTCCTATCGGCCAATGAGAAAATAATGATCCAATTACATCATTACTGAGTTCCTCATCACATCCTTTGGTGGATCCCACATCTGTGAAGTCCTTCTGTGACCTGACAGAGTTTTTCTATTAGAGTTTATCCCTTTACGTGAGTGGACGTAACAGCGTAATGACAGGCCGTCGCGCTCGACGGATAAGCCAAATTTCCCATAAATTAGTCGCAACTCTGCCTTCTCAAGAATTCATCTGCAGGCTTCTCTGATCCTTACCTTGATCCCTTCATTAGGTCATCGTCTAACATGTGTTTTTCCTCAGTAGGCAACGTCTGCGAGTGGATTGAGAAACAGAAAGTCCAGCTTGATTTCATTTCTTCAGCTGTTCTGCCCGAGTATGATGCCATTTGAGCAGCTTCCATTTCTTATTTCACATAAAACAAACAAAACACATACACCCTGAATTATGGACCAGCAGTGCTCTCATTGCTGTTTTGGCAGACGGGCCGCAAGATGTTCTGGATGAGAGCAAAACGTGTGTCCTGAACGGATATTTCAATTCACTCTTGAGCAGGTTTGCAATTTGTCACTTCTGTTATATCTGCATATAACTTACATCATTGTTAAAAATTAACATTTCATCGTACGGTTTTGAAATTATAGCCATAAAACATGAACACGTTTTAGCATGAGATTTTTACGATTTTTTTTTAGGAACCTTTGCAAAGTTATACCGTGAAGTTATATCGTAAATGTATATTGTAAAGTTTTTAGGAACCTCTGTAAACTTACATCGTAAAGCTATAATGTAAAGTTAAACCATAACGTTTTTAGGAACCTTTGCAAAGTTATATCGTAATGCAATATTGTGATACTATATTGTAAAGTTTTTTTTAGAAACTTTTGTAAAGTTACATTGTGAAGTTAAATCGTAAAGTTATATTTTAACATTTGTAAAGTTATATTGTGACCGTTGTAAAGTTATATTGTAACGGTTTTAGAAACCTTTGTTAAGTTATACCGTAAAGTTATATTGTGAAGTTATATTGTAAAGGAAGTGAAAGACTGTACATTTTTTGTTTTAATTTTTTGTCGATATTTTTGGACTTTACAGATATCCTTAAAGCTAACATACTCATACAAAAGCAAAAAACTTTCATTGTGATTTCATGAGGAGTTTAAATCTCACTCTCATACTTCTGGTCCCTCAGCTTAAAAACGGAAAACAATCAATTTTACACATTTAATAAAAAACGAGCAGGCGATAGTTGAACAATTATATCAATTTTCTTCAGTCGTAAAACGTTGTGGAAATCTAACACCTGATGTATGTCTAAAGCAAATACAATTCATATTGAACGCAATCAATCTGCGCACCTTAACAGAGTCATGAGTCGAGTCCTCCAGAGAGCTCTTAAAGAGAGAGAGAGTATCACACTTAAGGTGGTCCAGTTTAAAATGGGAGGCAGATGTTTGTGTCCGAGCCGTACTCATTCACTTTCAGTGCTTTTGGATACAAATGTGAACCTAAATCTGTCAGTGCTCTGCACCTCGCTGCCGATTCACAGAGTAGCCTAAATCACCGCTCGCTGAAGACACTTGAGTAATCTCTTCAATTGTTTTGGAAGTGACCAGTATCAGCAGCATCAGTCTAAACCAGGGGTTTTCAAACTGGGGTCCTTGGCATCATAAAGTTTGAAAACCCCTGGTCTAAACTATATGACTGTGAAGGCGTTTACAAAACACTATTTTAACCTATAACTTTAATTTGCAGTTCATTTACGCAACAATGCTAATATGGGGCCGGGGTTGTTTCAAAGTGTGCGTTTTTGAAGACGATACTGTTATAACCTCCATGTAAAGTACAAAAATGCACATTTGTGCAAATGGTGTTGATGTGTTCAAAACCTACTTGCGAATGTGAAAATAGCATGTCTTAACAAAGTGACGTCATCAAAAACGACAACTCGGATATTATGTCGTAAAATATCCGACTTCCGACCTTAATACGTTCCAGTCAACATGTTTGCCACGTGATGTACGTGATGTACTATGAGACGCCGAGAGAACGTAACAGCAGTCTGTTATCGCTACATGGTATCTATTCAAACGTAAACTTTTGTTCATGCATATTACGTGTTGTAAAAATCTTGAAAGTTTGTTTACGGTTGCGAAGAGCTAGTCTTGTCCGTGACATCAAACGACGCGTCTCGCTGAAGTCGGGGTTGTTCGACCTGCCATGAGCTCAGATAACCGACTTCGTTTGCCCTTCCAGACGTTCAGAACGCAGCATTACCCTGATAGCACGCAGACGTCTGGTTGACGTCTATTTGATGTCTGCAAAACACACTTTTATGAGTGTGTGCTCATCTGCAGTACGTCTCTGAGACGTTTCCTATCAGATGTAATTTAGACATCAAGAAGACATCTGCGAGATGTTTATAATATATAATGTATGTAAAACTGCTTCTTCTAAAATGTTATCAGATGTTTTTACACAGCACATGAAGTTGTTTTTGGAAATCATTTGACAACATTGTCAAAAAAGGACATATTTCTTTCTAACACACCGAAGGGTGTGTGTCTTAAAATAAATGTGGTTAGGCCAAAGAAAATATTGTTAGGTAAAGTAAAAGTCTTGAGTCATGCAGGTTGTCACTTGTTTTGTTCATTACAATGTGTTACGTGCAGTTACACCGACTCTATTCACAAAATCAACTTTCGAAAGTTCACAGAGGCCAGACGCAATGTGACCAGCTTCAGTTTCTCTACTTCAGACGTGCTCACACGACCTTGGCCGCTCCACATTTTGACAGAGTGTGTTTTGCACAGACCGGACTGAAAGGGATACGGGGTTGACGGCGGCCTCTCGCTCCTTCTGAAGGATCAGATACCATTTAACAGCGGAAGACTGAAAGCCGCAGGGTCCACAGCATCGCTCGGCGTGTCACACCGAGGGCGGCAAAAGCACTTCTGGGCTCAATAATTTGAATTTCTCTCATGTTTGCCCTCATGCTGACATTCTCAGTGCTGTCGACGCCCTTCAATCCATCTTCATCGCCCGCTGGAGTTCTGTGACCCTCCGGGTGGGGCAGTGCAGGTAGCACAACATCACAGATCTTTAAAAGGCCAGGAAATGGGCTGAAACGTTCATGTTAACAAAACACCAATTTGCGATAAACACTAATGCACATGTGCTTTCGTTTTCACTTCCCACATTAACGGTAAATGTCAACCGAAAGTAATAACAAACAGAAGTTCAGTCTATGTGACAGAATGAAACATGAAGACTTCATTTATGAGTTTGCTCTCTTGAACAATAAAATCTAACTTCTGTTTTTACAAATTAAAGTTTTAGAAACCGAGCTAGAGATGTCAGATGATGAAATGTCGTTTTTTTATCTTAAAGCTCCAATTCGTAAATGGTTTATTAACCCGTTTGACTTCCTTCTGCATAACACAACAGAAGATATTTTGAAGAATGTCTGTTGCCAAAAAACATTCAACTTCATTGACTCCCACAAAACCGCTGAGACATTTCTCAAAATATCTTCTTTCGTGTTCCACTGAGGTCACATACAGGTTTTATTACACACAGGATTTTTTCTGCACTGTCCCTTTAAGTCTTGTGATTTGTGAGACGTGCGCATTAGTACTTTTATCGCCCATGTTCTTCTGTTCTAATTGCCTTGCAAAAACCACAATCTTTATTTTTAACTGAAAGACAAGTCTTATTATTTTTTTGTGGTAATCAAAATGATGTCACAGATGCCGGCCACGGAGCTTAACTTCGTTCCGGAACTTTCCTTTAAACGACGGGCGAAACTAAATTATAGCTTTTGGACATTAAACCGCTGAATTCTAGGTTGCAATGAAAAAATTATTGTCCTGCCAATGACAGAAATATGAAGGTGAGAAAGGCCAAATCTAAGGAGCTTACGGCCGTCCAAGAAAGCGTGTGGTTTATAACACCGCATTAAACATTTCAAGATCAAATTTACTGATTTACAAACTGACCGGTTTGATGAGATGACCGGGGAAGTGCGCGCGCACCTTTTTCCCCTCAAGTGTTCACTGCGCTCTTGAGATGCTCAATTGTAGTTTACAGCTGTTTAAACACAGATATGTTTTCACTGTGGTCAGTAAGAAAGAACCCAATTAGGCAGTAAAGTTGAGCTGTTGAGGGAACAAAAAAACAGCCGAGTATCCAAGTCAGTGAACCCGGGTGCAGTTGCCAGAAGTAGCCGTGAAGCGGAGCCACTTGGCACCGTGTGTGGATCTGAGGGGATGCAGGAGGTTTATTTCCCCGTCCAAACACTGGTGTTACCCTGATTTATAGACGATGGGGTTTATGATATGAAACGTGTCATATTTAGGTTAAAACTCATGAGAAGGTGAAAGGGACTGCAAACATTTATCGCCCGCCACTGTGCGTTTGGAAATCATTTCCGATAACAAAATCCACTTCCGAGGCTCAGGTGAACCAACTTCAGCTGTACCGAAATGCTAAATACTATTTCCATTCAATTTAAGTCTGGTGTGTGTCAGAATGACTGTAAGCTGTAGATACAGAACACGACCCTTCTGTTTATCTATTGGTTTGTTTGTCATATGAATTGATCCAATTGTCATGACTTAAAAGCGCGAGCTCGGTCATTTTACGACGAATACAAAGTGATTACATGTAAATGAAAACATATTGTAGGTTGGAGAGTCATTTTAGGAACTCAAAACGTTCTCCACGGTCCAAAAAGACCATTTATTGAAACCGAGCTGCAAAATGTTCCTTTGATTTTGACGTCATACACCAAACCATTAACGCCTAGAGAAAAGAGCTCAGATACTTAGATAAAAGTGTTTTCAAGGTTGATATTAGCATACTTCTTTTAATCTTACGTACTTGTGTGCTTTGTCTATTTCTTTACATTTAGACTAAAAGTATATTAGCTCTACCGTATTTTAAGAACATAAATAGCTATGAGTGTTATGTTAAGGAAAGTGGAAACTTAAGTACTCAAGAAAGAGTTATATTTACATGTATACTAGTTGAGCGTGTACTTCATCGACTAAAATGTGCCACAAGTGCACAAATGTACTGAAAACGTACTGTTGTGTAGTTTCAAGTTTCATTAAAAGTATTCTTGTTTTTTTGTGTCTTTTCTATAATTTTTTTATTTAAATGTATTATTTATAAATGTTTTGTCTGTTTTCTTTTATTTGTTGGTTATTTGATGATTTAAATTATGTGAATATTGTTTGATATAATTTGTGAAGTTGTGTGGTTAAAAAAAGCAATAAACATATTTAAATAAATAAATAAACTGTGAAACCTCCTACAAAAAAAGTATTCTTCTTTAAACCATTTTGTCCCCAGTGGTATTAAAATAGTACACTAACAAGTAAACCACTGGTACAGGCTGTTCAGAGGTAAGCTGGGAAAGCTAAATTACAACCATTTTTGGCACAAAAAGCTAATATAACTTACAGCATATGTGTACTCAAGTAAAAATAAATAAAATGATATTATGAACCCTTTTAACTGTATTTCGAAACTCAGTTGGTGGTTTGCCGCAGTCGCAGGATTGAACCTACAGTATAAGATTTTAACCAATAAAACCGTCACCCATCAGGATGCTTTGATCTCTGCGGTTTATCTAAATAAACGTATCTCTCCAAACATCTCAAAATAAACTCATTACAGCCGGTGTCAATGACTCAAAGTGGGTCACATCTCACGGGACAGACTTCATTGGCTGGCAGCTTTCAGTCACTTCATTCATTCACTATGCCTGAGCTTTTATCCGACGGTAATTCACGGTTTGACCTCACACCGCCCCTCTCATTCTCTTGTGCGAAGGAGGCAATCATACAGCACAATATCAAAGATAATCTGATATTTTACAAGCCCAGGATTGCTTTCACGGAGCGGACTGAGGTGACGATAACCCCAGTGGACGTTTATTTAAGCGTAGCGAGACTTTGACAGATTTTCAGTCATTTGTTATTCTTCCTGGTTTGTGCTTCCCGCTGTACACATCACAGGAGAGTGTTTTCAGGCGTACATCCATCTGCTTTCTCTGCGATTCCTGTTTGATTTCCTTACCACCTGTTCGACGTCTCGCCTCCTACACAATCTTCACTTTAAAACTCAACAATTGTCTGTCAAAAGACTGAATATGGCCTTGGGTTTAGAGATGAATGAATGCACATTTGTTGTAGTCTATGATGAGGCAGCCAATCGTGTTCTTATGAGTATGACCCCATATGCAGAACACATTTCCAAGTGTCTGCATAACAGAATAAATCTGTACCAAATACTTCTTTAGTACACGTGCAGCATATAATCTTACAAACTTTTTAAGACCACGAAACATTTTTCACATTATAAATGTGAAATATCAATACGCAGTGTCCCTAAAAATATTTGCACACTAACTCACACTTACAAATGTATGAATTACATTTAACAAGATACTTCTAAAAGCATCATCTGCATATACGTCATTAGGCCGTGTTCACACTTGACTTCTTTTTTGAAGCTGCCAGCGTCTGCTTTACATTATAATCCTATGGAGTAAAACGGGTTTACTAAAAAGTCCAGAGCGCATTTTTAAACGCGGCGTCTTTTTCTGCATCCCAGAGCGACTTTTGAGGTTGAAAATAGTTCAACTTTTGTGAAGAAAAAACGCTCTGTCAAGCACTATTTTCACAGCTAACCAATGACAGAGTCCTGTCGTTTCCATAACAACATGCGAGGAACGTGATTGGTCGAGAAGGCTCAAGCTCGGAAAAATTAAATGCCATAGTTTTGTATAAATGCAAGTTTAATTTTCACTTTCAATAACTTTTGATTGCATTTCCAGCGAGAAATCAGTATTGTAGTTTTTAAATATGTGATTGGTTATTGCAAAGACGCTCTCTGTTCACGATTCAAACGAAGCCTGTCTCTCTAAGCTGCCTGCGTGCACAAATGCTATCTTTGAACATTGGCGGCTGTTATTGGTAACCACGGCGCTTTTGTCAGCTTTTTTTGTCAAAAAAAAGTCAAATGTGAACACGGCCTTAGATCTAACTTTACTTTTGTTCAGAACATTTAATTAACGTTCTCATAATGTTTTCTAGCAATGGAGTCAAGAAAATGTTTTTGTGTGATCACGTAAGCCCCTGCTGGTATATATCGTCATTACATTACTCTGTAGCCAATAAGATTTCTTTATTAGCGTCTGATAAATTAACATTTACACATCACATGTTTTACTATCGTAAATGTTTTACTTCTTCACGTGAAGAAGTCTGTGGCTGCAAATGCAAAAAAACTAAACATTGGCAATTTTCATCCAGCACTGAAACACAGATTCTTGTGCTGTTGTTAGATGTCTATTGAAGCGTCACAGTTGTGTTCATCTCTCCAGGCCCTTTGGAGATTCAATCTGATTCTTCTCCTCAGATTCCTGAGCTTCATTTTCTATTTGCTGCTGCTCCTTGGCATGCAGCTCCTTCAGTTTTTCTTCCACGTCTTGAGGAATCTCCACCTCCATCAGATTCTCCATTCCATCCTCCGGCTCGTCGCCAATCAAAACCTTCGTCAAAGACACGTGAAACTCGAATTAGTCCGAATGCTTTCGTTCAGTAGGTTCATACATGAGGTTTAAGAGCGAAGCGGTAATGAAACAGCGCTGCAGTTTTACTGTCATTCTCAAGAACCAATTTCGGAGAGCCAACAACTTGGAAAAACGTTGCTGTAATGTGATAGCTGTTAAAACTCCCGTTAGCAAAAAGCAACTGCGTTATTTCGAAAAAGCCTCCATTAATCCTGGATAAATATTAGCCTCGTTCTGCGCTTGCCGTATTAGGCGTTTTACGGGCGGTAATTAAAATGGTTGGGTTGCGGCAAATGACCGAACCATTGCTTTTGGCCTGGAGTTCTAAAGGGATCTCCCAGACGTTATGGAGAATATCATGCTTTAATAGGAGACCCTGTGACATCTTTTCCATGGGGCTGTACCCAAATATACACGTGCCACAGCTCAAACAGGTTTTTTCCACCAAATTTGTGTCTCCTGCTTTCTTCGGCCAACTTATAAACCGAGGACGGGAATCTGTCTACTGTCTTCCAAAGCACAACAATAATAGCGCATGGAAGGATCTGGACTCGTGTTGCAGAGATGTAATAATGTCATTTGACAAAAAACAGATTCGCTGCTCCGATTGGGTCTCCAATAGGATGATATGATGTGTTACGGATTAAAATTCATACTGCTCACAAATGATCAAATAACGATACAGCTTATTTTACTTTCTTTAGAAAGCTGTTCACGATATGCAAACATTTTAAAGTATTGATGCGACATCCTGTGTGCGAAAAATACTCATTTTCAATAACCTTACAGTCTATGGGGAACAGGTTTTTATTCTGATGATATACAACGAAAGTCCTTTAAGCCAATTCTTATTTCATTGCTGTAAATACAACTTGGGAAACGAGCCGAAAATATTATTATTTAGCATTTTCGTGTCACATATGCTGTTACATAAATTGCATTTAAACTGAAATATCACTTAGTTAATGAAGTAACACATTACCTGGACTAGTTTCTCACAGGCCGAGATCACATGCGGATCCTTCTCCCATTTATGAAACTCCCTCGTGATGGGATAAACATTCTTGCTCTTCATAATCTTTCGGCCCACTTTAGTAGCTGTAAGCTTAATGTGACCAGATTATAAACCAAACTGAAGTCAAAGTGACATACAGGACGTATAGACATCAATCAAAAACTGGTCTATACTGTGTATAGTGGCGTTAAATGGGTGGTTTAGGTTTGTGATGTTCTTACCAGCATCAGGGTCTCTAAGAGCATCTTGCGGATGTCAGGATCGGCCTCCCTCGTTTTGTCCTCCGGCAGGTACTGCAAATCCACTGGCAAACCTAAAAAGACACAGGCGAAGGTGAAAGATCATCATGTGATGTGTACGTTAGTACTAAGCCCTGAGATTACTGATGTTTGATTTATAGAGACGGAGAGTGTTTATAACTTATATGCGAGTTTGAGTTCTCTTCATAAGGAAAAAACAGACTGCTTATGAAATACTGTGGTCAGAAGGAACATGATCTATAAAGATGGAAAAATATGACAAAAAAACTTTCAAACAGCTTTATGAAACCGCAGACTCGGACCAAAGAGTTTGGCTGAACAAATCGGGTGGAAAAAAAAACATTGCATTGTATTTCCACTGTATTTGTTCCACAACAACTTCTCTTTGTTAAAGGGATAGTTCACTCAAAAATAAAAACTCGGTCATCATTTATTCGCTCGTGATGCTCAAAACGTGTGTATGATTAAAAATGAGCAAACAGCGCCCTCTACAGGACAGATAGAGGTATTGCAGAATTTGCCATGCAGTGCATTTTCAGACTACCCACACAAAAAAACATGCAATATACTCTACAAGGACAATTCAATAGATTACCTTCATTCTCTTCTTCTGAGAGTTCTTCAGGTCCGGCTAATGGTAATAAAAGATGCGGTAAAATATCCACTGTATCACCTAGCAACCACTCGTGATGAGCTGTATGGAAAAAGACGAATGTTCAAAAAAGACATTTTATATAATATAAAGATCAGTTATTGTAGATAACCGCAGACACAATTCAAATCTATTTTTATAGTGCTTTTCAGTTTTGTTGCAATAGTATAGAGACAAAAGAAAAAAGCAACAATTACAATAGGTTGAGATTATAATGCTTCGTCACGCATGAAAAGCCATTTTAGTAAACCGAATCAACTGATCTTTACTTTCACTACTGAATGTCTGAAATCCCGTATATACTGAGCCAAACACAGCTCCTACCATAGTCAAAACAGCAGTTTCTGAGAGTTCCCACCACTCCTCCTCGTCTGATGGTGGATTTCTGATACTGCGTGTACGGCAGAAGTCTCTGAATCACACACCTGTACCAAATAACAACAGCTTTACAAAGTGCACAAAACATAAGATACAGAAAATGTTCAGGGTACACAAACATGGATGCACCATAGGTTCTCTTGGATTTGTTCCAGCTCTTACCTCTCTTTGTCCAGAATAAAGGTTCTGGCCTCCGGCAGCTGTGCGAGGTTGGACAGCAGCGGTCCCAGATAATGCAGCGATGCTTTCTTATTAAAACCTTCTGTGCAGAAGATCTCAACCACTTTCCCCAGTCCTATATTCTGCTCTTGGAGAACCCTGAACACAACATGGCACGTTCTCTCATGTCGGGTGAGATTGCTGAGAATCGTGCAGATACGATCTGCAAACACATACTCCGGGTCTAGTAAGTTCTGCAACAGGGTGGGCAATATGTTGGTCTCCTTGACCAAAGGCTGATGAAGGGTCTCATCCGCTGAGAGGTTAATCAGGGCGTGATAACAGTCTTTGGTGATAGCGATGGAAGCGTCACTGGTCAGAGTCACCAGGGCTTTGAGAAAGTCTGGTTTGGACCGCAGGTACCGGCATCCATCCGGGTTTCCCGTGAGACCCACAATGTGTTCTGTAGCGTGACCTTTGACATCAGGCCTCGTGTCCAGCGTGAGAAATGACAGCAGTTCTTTGGCTTCACTGTCACCGAGCATCATGGGTCAGTTTGTTTACAACGTGAATTCCTGTACCTTTGTCCTCAAGCTGCTAAATAAAATCTATAAAATAAAAACACAACAAACTCAGACTATCAGCTCAAGTCACAGACTGTGCAGAAACAGGTTTATTAACTTAAACATTCCAAAAAGTCAAATGTTTTTTGTATATATTTTTGGACATGTACCATAGTATTCTTTGAGTTACTTTTGACTACATGCTTAAGATGTTGTACGCAAATTCAATGACACGTGAATATAGATATCAATTTGTGCTATGGTCAAATCATATGGTATAATATAGTATTTTACTGTAGAAAAATTTGAGTATACTATGGAAAAATGAATATACTATACTTGTCTTCAGCAGTTTAAACTATAATATAGTGTAGTAGCTTTAATAACAGCAGGTTTTATTATTGTAAAGGTGTGGTGACCATTATTTATATTGCTATAGTTTCACCACAAATATCATGGTTAAACGGCTACTATATTAAAACTATGGTTTGTTTTTATTATGCTTGATTGTCAAAACTGCAGAATCAGCATTGCTATTTGAAACGTAATCAATACTGGCAAAAATAAAAAATAAAGTGCATCATATCGACAATTATTAAGGTAAATATTGGGTTCTGTCATCAGCTTTTGGACCGCAAACATGTTTTGATTTACCAAAGATAAATCTACTCTACATCTACATCAAACATCTACTCTAACGATCTAACGCGACGTGCTATGACCTAAAACAGAGTCAATTTGTTTTACAACCACACAGTACTCACCAAACTCACGATACACAACACACATGTGCGTTAAAAGTTGTTCCTGCTTTGAAAATTGACGTTTTAAGGATCCAATCATATTACACCTGCGACTGTAATCCCCGCCTTTGTTCATACACATGGTTTGGTGATTGGCCGTCACAGTCCAGACCCCGCCCTCTATGCGGCGCTTTGTGATGACGCAATGCGCGTGCGGTGCGGAGACCCGTGTGTTTGAAACATGGCAGCGGTTCACACACCTGAGCGAAGCTGAGAAGGTTTATATAATACACGGAGTTCGGGTGAGTCCATTTAAATGACAACGATGCTGATTATAACATATAAACGCACATATATTCGGAAATAATTGAGTTTTTATGACTTATTTTTGCTTTGAGGAAAAATGTTCCTCCGGGTTATCTGGTGGTATGACGTCAGCAGGAGTGTCTGTAGAGCTTAAATGATGGATGTCATTGACAGGACGACCTGAGGTTGGACGGGCGAGGATGTGAAGACTACAGACACATGGAGATCGAGACAGATGTGGTGTCCAACACTGACGGTTCTGCTAAAATCAGTCTTGTAAGCTGCGCTATACAGACACTTCAGATGCTTTAAGTCCTGTGCATGATAACAGGTTGTGTTGTGACCTGTCACGTGAGTTCTTTGATACATCTTTTTCTGATTTGATTCACAACAGGGTCACACAGATGTTCTTGTAGGAATCAAGGCAGAGATTGGTAAACCCAAACCCATGGTACCCAATGAAGGCTATCTAGAGTTTTTTGTCGACTGGTGAGTGTTGAAATGTTGGTTTTGTGTTTACGGATATTGTTTGTAATGTGTGCATCTTTTTCCATTTTATTTCCATATATAAGTTCATATATATAGACACAATGACAGTGAACGTTTTGTTTGCGAGCTTCACCACAATTGCAATGCATTGTTGGTTAAAAAAAAATTAGAATATAACAAAAATTGGCTAAGAAATTTACAATATATGCTGTAGACAGTATGGATGACAGAAAGTGGTAGAAATGTAGAACCATATCATTTAGCATATGTCATGCAAAAGAGTCAGTAAGTGTCTATACGTTTTCATATTTTTTTAATATGACTGTTGTGTACACCCCAATGTTATTTCATTATGATTGTGCGTCATCTTGTCTACTCCCCATCCTGATGGCATACGCTACAAAATAACATATTCTTGCTTCGTTAGCTCAGCGAATGCCACCCCTGAGTTTGAGGGGCGGGGCGGAGAGGACCTGGGGGTGGAGCTTAGCAACACCCTGTGTAAGGTGTTTAACAACAGACTCAGTGTTGATCTGCGATCTCTCTGCATCTCTCCGGGAGAGCACTGTTGGGTGTTGTATGTGGACGTACTGGTGAGTGAACGGCGCATCTGTCAATGAGGCAATTGGGAAACATCGTGAAATATTGTGATATCTGTATGCTGATCTAGTTTAATGCGTGACCGTGTCCACAGCTGCTGCAGTGCGATGGAAACCTGTTTGATGCGATGTCCATCGCAATAAAAGCTGCTCTGTTCAACACGCGGTGAGTGACAGGTCGACTCATCTTTCCCTGTCTGGATTCATCTTGACTGTAGATCAGGGTTTCCGTAGTCATGGAAAACCTGGAAACATCAGCGAACGATAAAATCGATTCCAGAGCTGGAAAAGTAAAACGTTTATTTAGTGAATAGAAATTCTTGTAGTAGATTTTCTACTATAATTTTTCATCGGTTTGAAACTGCTCTGTGTTTCCTTATTGAGCCAAACTTGACATTTTCGATTCATCCTGGTAATTACTAAACTACTGTTCTAGTAATCTGCTTAAAGTAATTTTAAACTTTGTAGTCTTTGGATTTCATTTAAGTTGTGAGAACCCTCAAGAAGTGATGGTGAACTTACCTAACTCTCTTTTCTATTTCTAAATCAGAATTTCCAAAGTGCAAATATCTGAGGATGAGGAGGGGGGGAAAGAGATCGAGCTGTCGGATGACCCGTATGACTGCATGAGGCTCGATGTGGAGAACGTTCCCTGTATCGTAACCTTGTGCAAGGTACCCACAATGCACCGCTCTTCCCTCGCTCTTTGTGTGTGTTTGTGCATTTGTGATGTATTGTTTGTGTGTCACTCAGATCGGTCACAGACATGTGGTGGATGCCACCCTGCAGGAGAAAGCGTGTTCAGTGGCCAGTGTTCTGATATCAGTCACACACAGAGGGACGGTCACGTGTGTGAGGAAGATGGGAAGGGGCAGTCTGGACCCCGAGAGCATCTTTGAGATGACAGAGGTCAGATACGCGTACGATTACAATATACAAATTAACATTTGTTTTCATTGTAATTGTGTATTTTCAGAACTTGAGTAAATATTTATATTTCTTTGCTGTTTATGTGAATGCATTATTGTGTGTTGATGTTTCAGGCCGGAAAGCGTGTGGGGAAATCTCTACATGCTCCTCTCATGCGACTGCTGCAGGAAGAAGAAAGTCTGGGCCAGAAACGACAGAAAGTGGGTTTCCTTGGATAGTGTCTGTACATTTTTTTGTATTTGTATAAATAAAATAAGCTTTGTTATGTCATGTGTCCTGTCTTGCTTCATAACTTTAACAAGCACACTATGCCATAACTATTCAAATGTCCGCCAGTGTTAGGTTATGCAACATGACTTCTAGGCTGTTTGTCTCCTTCATTAAAGGAACAGTTCACCCAAAAATGCTAATTCTGTCATCGTTTACTCGCCCTCGAGTTGTTTCAAATCTGTATACATTTCTTTGTTCTGAAGATCACAAAGAAAGATATTTGGAAGAATGCTTGCATTCCAGCCTTTAATGGGTTGAATGGTTGTTTTCAAAGACATTTGGTTTAAGAAATTGTAATCTTTAACCACGTGTGTGTGGTTTTTCTATTTGTTTGTTTGCTGTCCAGAGCCAAGAACATTTAACAGGGTACTAAACATGTTTCACAGATAATATAGATGGTCTTAAAACCAGTCCGTTCTTTTCTCAGAAAATGAGAACTTTTGTATGGCCAGGTCCCAGACATCTGATGTTCACCACAAAATAAATCCATTTCACTGGAGAGCTAGCAAGACACAAGAAGTATGCAGAGGACAATTTCATATTAAGAAATGTAGTCAGGTCTTGAGCCAAGATTCAGTTATAAATGTACTGTTTATAAAACATTTTGTGAACATTTAGTTCTTTGCATTATATATGTTTTATCAATTCCAAGAAAAACTAATTGTTTACTCAACACGCATTGAATGAATGAGGCATTTATATAACGCTTTATTGTGTATTGCTGTCCCACCAAAGTGCTTTACAATCATATGAGGGGGTCTCTCCTCACCCACCACCAGTGTGCAGCATCCACTTGGATCGACCCTCGTAATGTTATCACGCTCTATGAGAACTACATGTAATACAAAAACAGACTTAAACACTTTTAAAATCATTTTACCTTCATTATATAGTTGAATCAAGTCTGAATGTATGCCAGTGCCGTTTTATCATGTTCACATGTTTACCCAACGCTATTAGCTGTCCCTTCCACTGCACATTGTGTTTGCTGTTATTGTGTGTTTTTTTCCATGACTATAATGTTCAGGATAGACACGAAACAACTTAATTCATTCAAATAAATCATATAAAACTACATGAAGTACTCTTATTAACTGACTGAAGTATTACAAATGTGAGAGATACTGTACATTAATGCATGCATTTTATAGTTAGACCTTGAATTTTAATGTTAATCCCACTATTGTATATATTACACAGTATTTAGTTCAATTACATCAGAGGTAAATGTAATGCAATTACAGAAAAAATAAGAGTAATCCATTACTTTACTTTTTTAAGGGAAAAGTAATTAAAGTACAGTAACTCACCTAAAACTGGTAATTAGATATACTATACACTATAATGGTATACACTAAAATATAGGGAAAGCAAAAGACTAAACTTGGGGATTTTTTTTTAAATCACAGTAAAAAACAAGGATGTATTTCAGAACTAAGTAAAGTGATTTTATGTGTGGAATAGTATAACTTTCTTTTCTGATCTTTGATCAGTATGAGGATTGTTTCAGAACGCTAGCTTTAAATTACTAGTTTATTTTCTAACAAATTAATGTCAAGCCTGATAACCTTTCACTGCAATAAACTCTTTACCAAAAATATGTGTGTTACACTTATTTCCACAGAATTGGACATCATCATTCACAAAGTTCTACACATTCTCCACTTCTTGCATTTTTGTTTAAGAAATGTTTCAAATAATCGGATCACTTTCAGGTGATTTTAATACGAAATATGAAACCACATTTCACCAAAGCAATGCTGGGTTAGTTCAACCCATGGATGGGTGAAGAACAGACGAACCCAATTGTGCACAAAAAACAACGATAGGTTCAAATGTGGAAAAACCACACAGCACAGGCTCAATTATAACCCTCGGGTTTGACATTTTTTGACCCAACCATGGGTTGAAAATAACCCAGCATTAATAGAATAGAATTTAATATTAAAAATGTAATATTGCAAATCATATCTGATAACAAAGTGTTTTGATTCTTAAAAAGCTCCATTTATTCTGTACACTGTATTTAAAACCAACATTCTAAAGTATATTTGGAGGATTTCAGTAAACAGTGGCTCCTCACACAAAGGCATAAGATGGATAGAAAATTGTGAAATCTAGCACACGAGTCACATGGACTACTTGTTATACAGTGATGGTGTTCAAATGAAAGACCCATTTTAAATATCCTAGACAAAAGTGCATTAAAACACCTGAGTATTTATTTTAGGAATGCACAAACATACATAAAAGCAAGATATAAATGAGAAATGCATTATATCTGTAACCTGGAACCAAATTATAAAATTAAACCACCACTGTTGAAACCAAAATGTCCAAGTCTGGAGGGTCATAAAAGTTCACAAACAGCTCCAACAAGAGCATTAATTCTGTACATTTAGGCAATAAGATAAGTATTTAAAAAATCTTTAAAAATCAAACAACACATGTAAAACACAAGTGTGACCACTAGGGCATCGAGAGAATGCGGCCAACATTTAGCATCAGCTTTGCAGAATACACTCTATGAGCGTGTGTGCCAATTGGTTTTTTTGTTGACCCAGTTGACACTGACGTACACGCAGTTATTCGTCAAATTGTACATAAAGTCAGCCGTGGAATGCTTGTATATATCAGCTGCTCAACACTACAAGGCCTCCTCATATTCTGGCTCGTGAAACGAATCCGAATCTGAGTCTAGTTGCGGATGTAATCTGGATTCATCAGTGGACAAACGGATGGGATTTATATCCCCAGTGCTCTTAAAAGTGTTCAGCTCGTTTTGCGCCATCCTGCGGTCTTCGAATCGTAGGCTGCTCAACGATATGAGCGGCGTACGAGGCCTCGCAGACATAAAGGTGCTAGTTGGATTTAGGAATGGCTGATATGTATCTTGGTCCTCTGATCTTCCATCTCCTCTATCCAGTGTATATTCAGGGGAAGATTCCTTAACCACTGGTATGGAGTCAGTGGGTCCGGTGTACGCATGGTAGGTGTCCACCTGATGTCCGTTGCTCCAGTGTCCGGTGTTACCTTCCACCACAGGTTGATCCTCAATTGAGGCATAAACGTGGGACTCATTGTCTGCTCTCGTTTTGGGAAAGGTGGCATTACCCGGGAGGATGGGCTTTCCTCTGGGCATATAGATGGAGGATCTGTTGGCCTTAGGTTTCTTTTTCCTGACAAAAAAAGGCAAGTAAATAGTCGGATCATGTACATGACTCGTATAGAGATAACAACCTGCAAGAGAGCTCTGAAAGAAAACTTAGACTCACTTTCGAATGACGCAAACAACAATAAGTGCGATGATTAGAAGGAGCAGCAGAATCCCGACTACTGCCAAGATAATACCCAGAAACTTCCCTGTATGGAGAAAAGTCAGAAAGTGTACTTTCAGGGAAAGCAAAGCCAACTGTCCTAAATCACATCAAGACTAAAATCAACATGCAAGATGTGTAAATTAAGCCCAAATGTGAAATAAGTTGCTTACTGGTTTCTCTCTGCAGAGTGATCTTAGAAAGAACAGCAAAGCGTTCACTTTTGGCTTCACAGTTTGACATGTTAAGGTAGAAGCTTTGCTGTTGAATGACCATGAGTGGAAGGGCTTGATCTACTATCCAGGACTGAACCTTCTGCGAGTCCACCGGCCATATCGCGACTACAGCGTGGCCTGAGACGCACTTCGGTTGAGAGACGTTGGTGAACACTAGCTCCGCCCGGTAATCTGAGGGAACCAGCACGGCCCACATCACGGAGGTGGACGGCTTCATACCATCGGGCCAGTTGGGTGTTGTGAGATATGTGGATCCCATAACAAGTGGTGAAACTGAGTACCCTACATTCTCTATGAGGAAGAAGGCCAATTCCCATCAAAATCATCACATTCAAAGAGTCAAGGTGCAGTTAGAATGGTCTAGGTAGATGAAGCTTACCTGAGGATTCTGAATTCAAGATTGCTTTTAAGAGAGGTATTTTCTCCTGACTCAGGCCCTGTGCACCTTTGGGCATTGCAGTAATGGAAGCGTTCCCTTTGATCCGGATTTGAGTGATAGTGCCTTCTCCATCAGAGCAAAACTGGCCGATCTTAGAGCCACCAATCTCTGAGACCAGGAAGGTTACTTGATTACACTCTTTCTCTGGTACAGATTGATGTAGGTTTCCCTGATGGGAGGACAGATCTATGGATCCTTCAGGTACACGGAGGAGCCAGGTAAATTGGTGAAGGGCAGGCAGACAAGTGTTCAGGGACGGAATGGTTAAATCAGCCCCACTCACAGCACACGGAGACCCACTAGGACAATCTAAAGTTAAAAAGAGAACAGGGTTTGGAAATATAGATTGAAGGTGTAGAACTACTCAAAAGCATGTTCTGAGTCAAATAAATCAGTGTTTGTTACCGATGGTTTTGGTGGCCATCAGCTGTAGATCATCTGCAGAGCAGTCGAGGAAGGACAACTCAACTTTTCTCCCCGCAGGTATCACTGTTTTCTCCTGCACCAGAGAATTAATTTTCATTTCACAGTAGGACGTTGGGTTTTTCTTTTCTACTTGCAGACTCAATCCCTCCTCGTTCTGAAGATCCACAGTGCAAAGTTCTGAACAATAAATAAAACAGCATGTTATGTATCTGGAGCACATTCCAGCTATATAACCTTAAAAGTGTTCCACTTACTTGGAGTTCCACCTCTAAACACAGACACTTCGAAGTTCAAAGAAAGCCCATTCTCTGCATGGCAATTGGCCAGAGTCATACTGAAATCTCCCTTTTTATTGGCCGGGGGATCGTCCTTTAACGTCTTTGTGAACACGGTCTTGTCTTCAAGCAGATACTCAATTGAGACAGCCCCTGTTTTACATTCAGGTTCAGTTTTATCAAGATATTTAACAGTAAAATTGTGCGAGGGCTCAACAGCAAAGTTCCATTTGATTTCTTCTTCCTTAAAGAACCCTTTTGTGTAATCTGGTGTAAAGAAGTCTTCGAATGATTCTCCTCTGGCCAGCTTGGAGTCCACCTCGACCGACGCTAGAGATCCACAGAGAGACATTTTATTGACAATCACTTGAATCTCACAATGTCAATACACAAGCACATGGTGACTCTAGAACTATCCTGGCCCAAACGTCACAATTGCCGTGGACTGACCAACAGTCCGGACCACAAAGTCCAAGGGCAGCGTTTGGGACATTTACATCACACAAGGGTTCCAAATCACTTACTTTTTGACTCGGGTCCAACGGACACTGTGAAGTCAGATGGGTACAGCTCTCTACCTTTTGGAACCTCCAAAGATACACGGCCCTTATACAACACTTGGATTCGACTGATTGTACCGTTCATACAAAATGTGCCAATGTTGATACGTCCTCCCCGGTATGAAATGATGGTGTAAGTGTGATTGTTCAGACAGAATTCTGATGGTTTGATCTGCCTCATTCCTGGTGCTGGAAAGACCAGTTGAAAAGTGTTGGATATAGGAACCTTCACATCCCAGTTAAAGGTTCTGGTGAAGTCCAAGAACCGCGTAGAATCTGGATGTATGGCAAATTTGTTGCAGCGTGTTGCCGGGCAATCTACATTCAGAAAACGAAATGTAACAATGGGAAGTTGAATTCTTGATTAATAAACGATTTTACTCTTGATGATTATATAAAAATAAATCGAACAATTTAATGTAGCAGATGTTTGATAAAAGTAATAAGGCATAAGGTTTGACCCTTGTATTTAGGCACAGCATGCTTAAGAAAACCCATTACGTTTAGAATTTGCTCTCGAAATAGGCTTGTTGCTTAAATGTATGCTTCAGAAGGTGCTTTAGGTGTTAATCATGACTTTTTGAATGTTGTTTCTTGGAAGAATCAAATAGTTCTTACCAATGACCTGCGTGATCTCCACAGTAAAGACATCTGCAGGCTGAGAGCAGTTGAAATTCACAGTGGTAAGTACAGGAACATCAAGTTTTAGATCGGCGTTCTGACAGGTTTTAGATGGGCCTTCACCCTTACATGCAGTGCACTCCAGATCCTGTCCACCCTTTCTTCTGAAGAATACTGTAGTGTCACGGTCAGGGGTCACCTCGATTTTATAACACTCTGCAAAAAATCCAATCATAAGAAATAATTGTGCAGTACACATTAATTTTAGTTTTATAATATTAATATTTATAATAATAATTAAATAAAATCTACATTACAAATAAATTGATGCTGGGACAAGATTAAACTATACAGAACAATAAATACATTTTAATTTTATAATATTCATATTTAAAACTATATTTTTCTATATCTACATTATAAACTAATACTATGCTGGGACAACACAACATCAAACCCAACAGAACAATATCTTTTTTTTATTGAATGGGGAACTGTGTAAATAAACAACATGGATGAATTGAGACTGCAACCCACATAAAAGCAAAGGGACAAAAACACAAAAGTCTGATTTACACAGAACAATCATGAGAAGTGCTATACAAAAAAAGTATTCTGTTCAGGTAAGTTAGCGACTATAGAGAAAAAAGGAGCACAAATGAACATACAAAATGTCATTGTTTTTAAAGTTTAAATACAGTAATTCAGAGTGTTAGTGGAAAAGACAAATCTTCAGAAGTTTTTGTAAACATGATTTAATGTTCACAGTAAAATACTGGTTAAAGACATCTTTGCTGTTCTTCTTTCTGCTGCTTTGTTTTTCCAAGACTCATACATACTAGGAAGACGTTCACAAGTTTTGACATGATTTGGATTGCACAAATGTAACAGTTAAAAATTCAACAATCACAGGTGGAGAAAGTTGTTCACTGTATCATGTTACACCATGCAAACATCTGCAAATATTTACTCATGTTTGTATGAATCAGTAGACACACCCCTCTTGCCAAACAACTCCCTCTATATTAAATAGATTAAACCATGATGTAACCACTTCTTTACATTGACAAAATGCAGAATCTAAAAATCATCTCTCAATTCAAAAAAGTGATCGAACTCTTGGAAAAAATTGTAGTGTCGCCTCAAAAATAAACTGAAGTAAGTTTAAAGCAGTAAAATTATAATAATTAACAAAAAATTAAATAATATTATATTATATAGCAACATTAAAAATAAACCAATAGATTATAAAATGACAAAAGCAAACAAAATTGATAAAACTTGAACTAAAATTAACACAAAAAATTAAAATATAAAAAATTAAAGCTCCTTTAAAATATTAATAATACTAAAATCAAAACTATAATTATACTCATATCCAGCAGGTTTAATCACATTTTATTTTTAGCCATTTCTGGAATTATGAAAAAAAATCTAAATGAGTAAATAAAATAAAAGATACATTTCCCCCATGTGCATTAGTTATAAAAACACATCTCCAAACATAAACTCAATAAAACACTTTGTTGATCACTTTAAAGACCTTGGAAATGAAAGCTTTTCGGAGGTTAAGGTGGAATGTCAATAGAAAAGCAAACAAGAGATACGCATTTGAGTTCACAGAGGAAACAGCAGTGAAAGTCCAAATGGTTTCCCTCCCTGCGCCCAAAAGCATGTTACAACAAACCACCCTTCAACACACTCAATAATATATATCATATTCAATAATTCACACAATGTTCTTTTCAGGTCAGCTGACATAAATGTAAATATTAGTATTAAGGCCACGAAGAAGAGCCTGCCTCAAACAGAGTGTTTTTATGGGCTATATTGTTATTAAAATGCGCGTATGCATTTAAGGCCTCAACACAATCGCGTCTCCAACTTCAAACATGCTTTCACCTGTTTCACACTCACATCATCCTTTACATTTCTAAACATTTAATCGATTTTATAGATTTCAACTCTCTAAATATTCAAAACGAATACAGAGAGTAACTATAATAGGAGTTCAGACCGTGTTGAGAGACGCTTTCACTCAGCTGCAGTGTTTGGTGTGGCGCTTGTAAACTCACCTGAGTTTTGGTTCATTTGCAGTAAAATCAATCCAGTGAGCACAGACACCAAACACGAGCCCATCGTCCTCCGCAATTCCGCCCAAACTTTCCTAAAGAAAATATGTATATTTAAAATATATCCTTTTTGAATAGAATCGTTAGATCCTGCATGTTGAACTCAATGTGTCCGTGAGCACGAGCGCTTCCTGCTTCTGGTACCTGTTGTGTGCAGAAGGGCGTGTGTGTGTGTGTGTGTGTGTGTGTACCTGAATGTGTGTGTGCGTGCGTGCGTGTGAGCGCGCGCTCTACCTGTCTAAACTTGCGTTCAGGTGAATACAACTGAACAATTATTGCAATGTTAACGTTTCAACCTGCATTACTCGGAGTGATTCTTAGATCCATGTGGGATTTAACCTAAACAAAATTAAGAAGAAGATTATTTTTTCATTTAACTGAAGTCATAACAGATTAATGCACTCACTGCTATTTGTGAGAGAAATTGGCATCATTCCACTTTTATTCCTGCCCGAGGATATTATGCACGAGAAACGCCGTCGTCACCGGTACCGATAATAGGCCTATTCAGTCAAGCTGTTCATTTGTTTTAGGTTTTCAAGCAAGAAATAATATAATTATTGCTTACATTAAAAAGCAGTGGCAGAAAATATTACTTAAAAATTGTAGTGTGTTGTTTTTGTCTTACAGAATTGAATGTACAATGTTCAGCTAAAATAATAAAAATATTCATACAGACACCGTTACTGTAATCATTAAAGTTCACAAGCCAGGCACTGTTTTTATTTAACATCAAATAAGAAACAGTACAAGCACTGCATTTAAAATAGAGAAGAGAAGTCGTGAAACGTCAGCAGGAACTAATTCATATTCATGAGCCTTCAGGCTGTTCAGGTGAGCGGAAGTTGTGTCCGACTCATAGGGAAGAATAAGCTGTAAAACTTTGCTGTAATTTCTGTAATTTCAGTAACTTATTGTAGATTTAATGTACAATTTTGTTTTAAGCATAAACGTACCTAGTTTATATATTTTTCTTTCACAAAACAAGACTAAATATCTTGGGTCACTTTTCTTGTTATGATAATGTATCGTAATTTAAGAAGTTATAAATATGTTTACTGAAAACAAGAGAAAAATGCTTTGGAAGAATGTCATTTTTGCAATATGGCTGTGCTAATGCCAGTCTCTTCATGCTCAATTTGAATCTCAAAAGTCAAAGTGTTTTTAAGTAATTAATTAAAATAATAAAACTTGCTGCAAAAACTACAGCAAAGATTTACAGTGTACGTATGCTTCCATAGGGGACTCAAATACAATTTCTTCGTCTCTTGTCTAACTGCAAGTGGATTGTCTTTAAATGATTTTGTATTGGTTTTTACCACTGTTTGAATTTGTATGTGCATTTATTTCATGCTATTGTACACATATGTAAAAAGACTAAAAATGGCCGGTGTTCATGTGAATTCTTCTCAGTGTCAGTGTTGTATTCTCTCATGTAATGAGTCCTCACATGCCCATGAGCAGCATTCCAAACATGTCAATGTCAACAGCTC